>BGPT01001357.1:96596-164517 GCA_003297045.1 Symbiodinium sp. clade C Y103
CTGTAAAACACAGTACAAAATGAAGTCTTCAAGATCTGGACTTTATCAAACATTGTTCGTCTCCGTGGAACCACAAGGTCGTTATCCTGAAAACATACACATCACATATAGGTGTCATCACCTAGACGTCACGATGTCGCCAAAATGAATAACCGCAAAAAAAACTAAGATTTTTTTTGAAAGATAACATCATGAAAATGCAGTTTCGCATGGTATTTACCGTGTTTTTTGCTTATGCACATGGATACGGGGGGNTGAAAGATAACATCATGAAAATGCAGTTTCGCATGGTATTTACCGTGTTTTTTGCTTATGCACATGGATACGGGGGGTGGTATTGCAATCGCGCGCCTACATATACATATATATATATATGATATATATATACAATTATATATATATATATATTATATGTATGTAAATATGGGTAGTCCTCTTTAAATGGCCGTTCCTGTGACGCCTCAGGACCTTTTTATCAACCTTCTGAGGCCTATAACTATACTAAAAGATTGAAGGATCAATTTGTAAACTGTTCAGGGGTATTTATGAATCAAACTATGTTCATTATTGGACATAGCCGCTAGGCCCTCTAGGCAGGATCGAATCAGTTGATAGTTGTTTGCCATCAACATAGTTATCAGTTGTTCCCTATTTGATTGCACGACCACGTTGCAAATTACACTCGCAACTTGCGGCACAAGACCAATCCCCAGCAAGCAGGCACCACTATATATATATACTGTAGATGATATATTACGTATACATGACTGTATATGACTGTATGTGATAACATACAGCAAACACAACATAATTACATTTCAGGCAGGTTTTTGGGTATGAACGCCACAAAATTCATGTTGGCTCTGGGAATGCACCATGTTCATTGATCCCTTGAAGGATCGCTTCCTGTTTGCATGATCATCCCATTTGGCACGTGAAAGGTAAGGTTCTAATCTGCCGCAGGGGGTATACCCCCTTTCCAGGTGAGTTATGACCATAGTTGCTAACTAAGCACTTACACGTTGGAAAAGGGACGCCCGGTGTTTCTGGGCTCCCCAATTTGAGCTGCAACAATCAACGGTCTCCCATAGAGGAAGGTCCAAATTTGGCGGACTGGACCCTTTGGGACCCACTGGTGTGGTGCCGGAGTCATTTTCGGCACCCATTTCTGAGAGGACTAAGAGAAACCTCACAAGTTACATCCATGTTCCAATTTGTTGCGCTTGGTGGTTCCAAGAGTCTTTGTTTTTTCCTGGTTGTAAACATATTAACCACACTAGTTCTGGTTAATTCATGCTAGGAAACCAGCCAAAGACCAACATTTGGTTGAGGATTTATTATGATGACATGATGTATATCAGAAGTCATCTAGAAATCTCAATTTTGATGGTCAAATACCCATTTGATGGTTAAATACCCAATTTGATGGCCCAAATGTCCACTTAATGCTTGGTTCGAAGCATTCATTCTGCACTCTCCAGATTGCTTCCCTGCTACGAAGGTCAGGATCAGCGGAACCACACCGATTTCTGGCTACAAGACCAGAGTCGACGAGATCTGCGCGTGGTTAGAGGTGTGGGCGGTGGATGGTGCTGCAGCAACATCTTCGGTGGATGAAACCAGTTACGTCAAGTTGCATCAAATTACGTTACGATACGTCACATGACATACATATATAGATATAGTTAAATCAATATGTATATATATATATACACGTGTAATCTAATGTAATGCAAGGCAAGGCAATGCAAGGCCATCAAACTCAAGGCAAGCCAATTCAATGCAATGCAGTGTGGTGTATGTATGCATGGCAGACATACATGAGTATGGATCGAAAACCCTGGTACTATACCCTTGTCTTCCGCTCCAAAAAGCCGGTTTCACTGGATGTGCATCCTGATCATCCTATTCCGAAATCGTCTGGTATTCACCCATCATCAAGATTCTTGGTTTATCAACCAAGCCACATTACCAGTCAGCAAGAGGATCATCACAACTTTATCCAATGGCATCTTTGCGGTCGGTATGACCCAACATCTATCCCCCAACTAGATCCAACTAGTTTGGTGGGTCAAACATGGTGAATTCATGTTGAATCCCAGTGATTTTGATGGTTTCATGTTATATCCATGTCTTTGGTTGAGCAACTTCAATCAACTAGTGGGTCTTTTGGTGTTATAATCAAATGCGTGAATGAATCAATAGACTCAAAAGACAGACTAGATAGTCTAGAGTCTAGATAAATAAACAGATAACCGAAGAGATCGAAAACAAGATGGATGAAAAACGACACGTATAGATCGAACATTCTATGTGCCATGATCAAAATGTTGAATTGTTTGCCCATCTTGGGAGATAGTCATCAATCCATTTGATTTATGTAGCCATTGCAAGGATTCCCAATATGAGATGGATTGCAATAAACCAGAGAGCATCTTTTGACCGTGGCACATATGATACTATCACCGTGATATACATGTCGCCATGCCATATATAAGGATCATATCACATATTCTCGTACAAACATACAATAACATACATGTATTCACCTATGTTCTACAGTTTCAAATCAACTAACTGGGAAAATAGTGGGATCATAATAACAATCATATATATATATATATGTATATATTCCATATCGTATACATATATACACCATTATATTCCAAATATACACATCTATTCTGTACAATATATTCCACATATTCATTTTCCAAATCAACTCATACATTTCAAGGAACAGAGCCACGAGGCCAGCATGGCCCGCGAAAGTGACATGGCCTCCTTCGTGGTGCTCGACGACCAAGCGATGGACGACGAGATCCTGCGCGTGGCCCGGCGGAACGTGAGGAAAAAGGTGGTTTCATCAACAAGTATAGGTGGATTTAAGATGATTTAACCAACACAACTGGTGGTTGAACAAAAACGAAGGTTTTTCAGTCACCTATCAACGGGCCATTTTCGCTCCGGAGGGAACTTGAAGTTGAATTCAGCTTCGCAAGCTGCCGTCACTAACAAAGCATGGGGATCCAAGCCGCAAATCACGTTTGGCTGGTGGCTTTGCAACAGCAAGAAAAATCATTTGACCATCCAAAGTGGGGTGATTCACAACACATTTTTCAGTGGTTTAACTATGTTTAAATCACATGTGACGGTCTTGTTGGAGTCATGCTACCCGGGTGAATGGGAGAATGGACTAATAAGACTCCTACATGGAAAGCCTTCTAAGCGGGTCTGGGGATGACAAAAGGTGAGGCAGTGCACATCTGAAAGATTCAAATGAGCCAACACATATCGGGTTTAAGTGACACACATGCGAACAAAGGTGGTGATCTAATGGTGATTAACCAACAGAAACATGTTTTTTTTTTTTTTATCAGGTGAAATGCATCAATTTCCATGGTTATTATCACGTCCTTAGGGTCTAAAATCCCTCCACTTGCCACTAGGGCCGAGTGGTGTACACAGATCCATCTGTCGGGCTGGAAGAAGCAGTGGCAGCTCAAGTCTTGGAAGCTGGGCTGCCGATGGGCTGGGGCAAGGGGCATAGAATGAAGTATAGTAACCCTCAAACGATACCAAAACCTATAATTTATCACATGTTATAACTATTTCAGGATTGGATTTTACTAACCTCTATCTTTTGGGGTTTAAGATGTCAAAAGGCTTCAATTTATCACGAGATTTTAGGATTGGATGTTAGCACCTTCGGCATTTGTTTGGTGGTTCCGATTCCTATACCCTGGTTTAAACAATGGAACATGTCCCCAGTATTCTCTAGTTATATGTGGGTTACATATGGAGACTGGGCACCGTTGAACTTGGCAATGCCCACCGAACCTGCCAGGCATCGTAGGTGGAAGATCACCATTTTTGAGTTTGGCAAATCATCTATCCTCAGGTAATAAGTCCATCAGATGGCAATGGAAGGTCAACATTTTGTAGATGAATTGTTCATTGAGAGTTGTGCTTTTTCATTGGTATGAAGGGATATTTTGATGGGGCATTGCCAGAGGGTACGGTTTTTGGCATCCCATGTTTGGAGTCATCTCCCAAGGTCTGGTTCCACGGTTTACAGCCATGAATGGTGGGTGAATCCATGGTTTCCGGTTGAGATTTTCCCTTAAACCAACCTATAAAACAGCCTATGAACTGTACGTCTCCATCAACCAACCATAGTGAAACCTGGAGATTTTCCAAGATTCACAGATTCTCCCAGCTTACTCCGTATAAAAAACCATACAATGTAAAACTGTAAAACCCTATATAAAATCACATAAACACACATCTCTATATAATATGTATATACATGAACAAACATATAAGCCATAGAAAGACACATAGCAACCACATCAAAACCATATAAAAGCCAGATATAACACCTAGATGTTTGAGCCTGCCTGGCCACTGCCAGGAGAGGTTCCAAAGCGTGCCGCCCAGCGAGACCTTAGAGGCCACCCTTGCGCGTTGGCGTTCCAAGGCGACCGCCAGGTGCCATGGTTTATTTCATGGAAAATCCATCTATAACCTACTGGTGCTTAGTAGGGAATGGGAGAATGGGATGATTATTAATGGTTATTATAGGTCATTCCCCCATTCCCTACTAAGCACCAGTAAGATAAATGGATGATTTTTCGGGGTACCCACATTTCAGGAAAACTCCAATTTGAACTAAGACAATAGTGGGATGCTTTGCCCTACTGAAGATGGCCAACATCATGCAAATCATGCACTTCAGGGCTTGGAACAAAAAACGCATGCTTGATACTGATCAATTTGATACCTGGAAGACAATTTTGGATCGGGCAGATTTTTGACCCGCACCTGCAAACCTGGCTTGACATAGATATGGAAATGGAACATTATCTAACATGATCTACATCTCTTGTGGCTTTTCCATGAATCTAAGCAACAAAAAACATAACAAATGGTACAGTACCCATCCAATCCCTTCTTCGACGATTTTGTTTGTACCCCCAATCGAATCCTGGATCATTCTTTGATAATCTTGAATCCATGTACGAATTGGGGTCTTCTTTTGGTGGCAGTCAACATGAGGGTCCAACGTGCTTACATGACCTCCAACCCCAGGCCCAAAAACTCCGCGTGGTTGTCTGCTTGCCACGCTGCGCTGGCAATGTTCTGCGGTGCAGAAAAAAGAGTTCCGGGCACAGAAGGTGGTGGCAGTTGTTGGGAGCGCAAGTAAAGGGAGTTTCACTGTTTCACTTGCACTTGCGATCAACAAGACATGGGGTGTACAGTGATCGAAAGCACCAAAAACTAGTACGGACACTCTTGGATCCCAAAGGTGAGTCAACCTGATTGGATCGTTGTCATGTTGAAGAGAAATAATCCATTCATTTCAAATCATTTTGGGGTACCCCATTTGACCCACATGACATGTGGGTTCGACGCCGGGGTGCCAGGGAGCCGCCAAGTTAGTTGGAGGCTGATCAAAATCCACATCCCTGTTCATTCAAGACTCTCAAAAACGTCAAAAGGGGCACCAAGAGGGACGTTACAACTTGAAATCGTGTAAAAAGATGTAAAAAGGTCCAAATGCACATCTCACCAAGAGCAATGTTGACGCATTTGTACAGGGTCCAATCGCTCAGTCAAGCCCCGCCAAGAAATGAAGTTGGTCAATCTCCACTTCTAGGGGACGTTCAAATTGCTGGCAGGGACGCGTAAAATCATGGCTCCTTCAACTCCCTCAACAAGACGTTGGGGCATAGCACAATTGCTGGTTGAACAGCTATGACATGTTAATGATTGCCGAATAATGACCAGATCTCTCCCCAAAATCTGAGCGGTTCTTGGTTTTGCTTGACCGCACAGGTGCCTTCGAATGGTTCAGCCATCTCCCACATTTTCTTCACCTCCGGGTCTGGATCCACAGACCTGGGCTGTCATTTCCGTCGTTCGTGGCTTTGTCATATAAATTGCCATAGAAATAGTGGATTTTCCCACTAAAAATTGTGATTTTCCATAATTATGTTAGTTTCCAGAGGGTAAAGAAGTTCAGTTGTGTTGCTTGAAAGGGGGCCAGAGCCATGGTATTTATAAGACTCCACTGTTGGAGAGACTTATCCTCGAGTCATTTGTTAGTCCTTTTCAACTCTAAATTGGATGTGTGCTAAGCTGCTTGATCTCCCTACCATTCACCTTAGCTAAGTAGATTACCCGTTAGTAATCAAACATGGCAATGGAAACTCCTCTATAAATGGAGGTTTATAGCTGGAAAAATCATCCAATACATGGGGAATTGTTGGTTGCCATGTTTGATTACCAGAGGTCCCATCTCCATGGCTGTTTGCAAAGAGTCCTGGTTGCGGCAACAATCCCCAGTTTTGTTGGCAAATTCCCAATGTAACCTTTGCTGGCGAAAAATCAATTAAGTTTTGTTGGCGAGCAACATTCCTAGTTGCATTTACCATTGACCACGAACAGGGTTTTGAAATGTTCTGAACATTCTTACTAATATATGTAGTGCAAAACCAAGGTTACATCATAACCCCTGGTCCTCGTTGATCAGTCAAGTCATGAGTGTAAATTGTAAACCATTATTAATATGTCTTCATAAATTAAATGTTTATAACTCATGTCTAAACAAAAACAAAGGGTACCAGTTTCAATAGCAATTTAGCGCAATTTTGCCCCTCCCTCTATTCTCCCGGAATCGCTTGCAGGGAACCTTTAGAGAATTTGGGGATATCAACCATGGTTTCCGGTTGAGATTTTCCCTTAAAACCATTCAAGATTTCGAGGGGGTGCTCCACAGTTAGCTAATTGGTGTCTTTCCTTTGATGAACCGTTGGGATTCTAGTGGTGTTAGATAACTTCTTGGTTATACGGACATAATTGACATAGTGGACACAAACCAACGGACACAAAACTAGTCCCTATCCATCTTTGTTTATATTGGTGATTATATCCCACTATATCCTCATTGGATTCCCATTATACCACCATTTTTGTTGGTCCCCATCCATCTGACTGGAGGACATCACATGACATCCACGCCGGTTTGACCAAGACATCAGGTCAACCGGACGCCCCAAGGGCTGTGTAGTGAAGCATGAAGCACTGGAAAGTCGGGCGAGCTGTTTGGGGGGTTGGATAGGTTGGTTGGACATGCGTGAGAAATGGGGCTTTCACCATGAAACATGTTGATTCAACCATGAAAACGGATGGCTCTGTTGGTTTTAACCATTCAAATTCGGGGTTTGACGTGGTTCAACCATCCTGAAATGGGGAGTTTTCAGGCTACCCGAGTGGATCCATCAGCTTTGTCTTGTATAGGTACGTCAGTACGTCGGTACATCTCCATACATCTCCCTTTGCGCAGTTCATATATCAATACAAAATAATGCGTTAATGAAAAACTTGATAGGTAATCATTCCATTAAACGTATACCATTCATATGTAAGTTCATGCATTGTAACCATACACATTGATAATTGGCTTTATTTGGACGGGTTTACCACATATTACGTTATATATCAAACACGAAGAGTTAGCGCATAAAACCAGCTTCTTAGCAAGGGATCAACATAAGAAATGTATAGAAATGTGAATCTACACTTGTTCATCAATTTCAATGGATTCCCAGAATTGGTCGAGGGAAATAATTGCAGGACAACCCTATCTTTTCGTATATTTTCGGGGTAAAGCCACAGTTTCCTGCAACATCCTGTAACATGTCCCTTGAACCAATCAATCAAACGTCTTGCTCCATAATTAGCTAAGTTGGCGCAACGTTGGTGCATTTGTCTGGGCTAACCAAGGTTTATGGGGATGTAACAACTATAGTTACAGTAGATTCTGTTATATGTGTAGTAAGCGGCTTAGTTTACCCCAATCATAAGTGAACGAACGCTACTTACCCTCCATTCAAAAGACAGGGCTGAATTCACTGACTTAGGAACTAGGGCGAACCAACAAGTACCCTCTGGATCCCTCTGGTAATTCAACAGTTTGCTATTGAACATGGCCATTCAGTTCGTAGATTTTCATCTCAAAAATGGGGATTTTCCAGCTCGCGAACTGTTAGTTTGACCACAGGATAGATGGGGTCCACCAACTTCTACCGGGGGCCAGGCTACTGCCGGGCCAAAAACGCCGCGTACCACGTGGAGAGCGACGCCACGGTCTTGGTGGCGTCGGCCTTTACGTTTGACCCCTCGCTGGGAGATTTTGCGGCTCGGCGGACGCTTTGGAGCCCCAAAGATGGAGATGTTTGGATTCAATAGACAAATCATCTTCCACTCCATAGTCAATTTTGAGGGTGTACATTGTACATAGCTTCACTAAAGCCATGTATATGTATATATATAATGAATATGAATATATGAAATGATATAGTTGTTTGAACAAGGGCTTCATTGCGAATGATGTAGGGTGAAACAGTGTAAGAATTGGTTCCAGATACAGTGTTTCATATTTTACCAATTGGTTCAATCTCAATGCCAGGTTTGGGATATCTCCCCGAAATTCTATAGTTCTTCATTGTATCAAATTGTATCCCATCATATCCAATCTTAAGAGTTCCAATCCGGTTAACCACTGAGGGAGATACAGGTAATTATTTTAGCATTTTTTTGCTTTCAGGTTAGCATTTCAGAATAGCATTTCCAAAAAGTTTGTTTTTAAATTAATAAAAATTAGTGTTTCTTTCGTGTTTTTGTTCGAAAAAGCAAAACGCCACGAAAGAAACACTATGTTTTACTAATTTTGGCTAATTTTTACTAATTTTCACAATTTGTTTTTCTAATGTTCACTAAATTTTGAAAAAAACATAGTAAAACAAAAACACTAGGCTTTTCAAACCGCTATTTCAAAACACTATTTTAAACACCAATTTTTGCACTATTTATTTTTCATTGTCCAATGGTTAGCTGCCATCGGCACTCCTAAATCCAATCAATGAAATTGACGCCATCGAAATCCTTCCACCTTCCACCAGTCAACCCTGGCTGGCTAATTTAGTACCTTAATCACCATTTGTATGGAGATATTCACCAAAACCATCCAAAACCACCTGGAAGTTTGATCACTTTGAGTTTTTGGCAGTGTATCTAAGCCATATCCATAGTATCTCCATTGTGCCGGAAGAATTTCCCTAAAAGACTCGGTCCATTTTTGGATCAGCGCTGTCAGATGGCCACTTGGAGCATCGGAGCCTGCGTAGCGCTGGGCCCACGCCGGGATGGCTCAATGCCGGAGCTTTTGAGTTTTTTTGATCATGGTGAATAGTGATTAATAATGGTTAATGATGGTTCATAGTGATCAATAATGGTATATACATAGTATTCTAGAACTGTTAATACGGGCCAAATCATGTGACCTCGATGTGTTTCGCCACCGATGATCATGAAAAATTAGATTAGCTTTGCCAAGTTTTACCAACTTTCTCAAAATTCGATGGGTTTCATGGAAAGCTCTAGAAATGTTCCGTGGAAGTCGATCGTTGTCCTTGAAGCCAACTCTGGAGATCTGGGGTCAACTTCCACCGTGGTAGCCTGGAAAAGGGCTGGTTGTACCCACCTTTTGATGGGCTACCCTGGTTGCCCTTAAGACTGGCGGAGAAATCACCACACTTTAGGAACTGATGTATCATGATATTCCGCGGTCCGAAGGATCTTGCAAGTGCTTCAAACCCACTTAACCATATACCAACCCAGGTTGCTATCCGAGTATAGATAGTTCTCTGTTTGGTGGTTTCACACATTTTTTGTTGGTTTGCATTTTCAACCCTCTTTGGGATTAGCATCCCAACTGACGAGCTAAGGGGTTGAGACCACCCACCAGTTCTACTCCCGCTGGAAGCTTCGAGTCCTGCCGGAAGATAAAACAAAGATCCAGCCATCCATGGGAAATTTCAAGCAATATGCTCTAAACATGTCAAAACAAATCCATGCATCACTCTTCCCACACCTAAAACATCAATTCCAAGTCGGAGAGATTCCTTTTGGATCATGTAGCTGAGTTTTGTTCAAGTCTTCTGCTCTTAGTTCTTCTGGACATCGCCATGCCAACAGACCTTGCCATGGCGACTGCTGCGGCGCCAACACCAGACGTTGCCATGGCGGCTGCGGCGCCGACACCAGATGTTGCCTCTGCGACAGGGGCGGCATCGGCAACTGGCACTGGCACGACGTCGGGGCTAGGAGACGGGGTCATTGCCGGGGATATCATGAACTGAGCAGCTGGGATGATTATATAATGATTGTAAATTAATACAGAAGATCAGAAGATGATATATTATATAGTTGATTAATTACGGTACATATTTAGTCATATTTATATACACATAATCCCATATGTAAATGGGACCCGGTCAAAAAACCCCTAATCAGAAGAATAGATCACGTTGCGAAACGAACTGCGCACGATCGGTTTTCATCTTCGTCATGTAGCAGGTCCCCACCAAACAACGGCATTTCGGCACCTTGGCGCTAGGTTTGCGCTAGCATCGCGGTAGCACTTTTTGGTTTTACTGTACATGTCCGGGAAGTCGTTGACTCATGTGTGTAAATATGTACAACTAATTATATCATAGGCTTGGCATTGAGAATTTGAGGAAGGAACCTTAAAGGGTTTGCCAGGATCTTGTCTGCCAGTCCTATTTGTTACTCTGTCATCACCCAATCACCCATCCTCACCTCCCCTATGCTTGCTAGCTTCTCACGTTTCCAGCAGATTATCTTTGTCAAACATGTCAGAATATTCTGGGTGATTTCAATCAGCGGCACGAAAAGGCGTCAATGCCACCCCTGGCCTTCAACCGGATACCTAAGTTTCTGAGAGTAACTCAGAAGGATTTTTTGTACATATGTTTTTTTGGTTTAATACACGTATATATATATATAAATGAAATATGTGTTTGCATCTACAGTAAATAATATTAGATAATATATTACATATTTAATATATATATATATTATAGAGAGAGAGAGACATATTGGATATTTACCTAGTCATTGGAATTTTCAGTCTCAAACGCATCAATGTGCAACATGTTCAGGGTAAAGCTTGGTGGACGGGAGCAGCTTGTGTTTATTTTCAATATGTATACATAGGCATATATATGTATACTGTCTATTGTGTATATAATTGTATATATATATATACATATATATATATACATACAAATGTAAAAATACTTACATATTCACATTTATGTACATACATATACATGCAATTACACAAATATATACATATATATATATATACGTACAGAAAAGTGTATATATATACATGTATGTGTATATTTAAATCTACATGTGTATATATATATATACATACATTTATATGTATATACATATACATGTGTATATATATACGTGTATATATATATATATTTATGTACATGTATAATATATATATATATGTATATATATATATATGTACATATATACATACACGTAAACACAATTATGTTTTTTCTTTTTTTTGCAGCGTAATTCTGAGGGTAGCTGTGGGACGGAACATTCCTCCAATCATGTTTTTTTTTTTGGATTTACTCAGGAATGCTGCTGACATCAATAACCCATCAGGGGGGGGACCGACACCCACTGTTTCAGAGGGACTAGAATGACCAGTATCAGAAACTGCAATAGGGGGACCATGTCCACCAGACATTAGTGAACATGGGGATGGAACAGCATTGTAGTGCAACCAACATGAACAGACGGATGACACCAATCAATATGGGGGAAGTATAGAAATTCGATGACTGGAACCATTTTGCAAGCCAGGCTGTCACAAAATCACTGGGTTCAGAGTTTCCCAAGACCTGGGATGTAACTTCCGATGTACGAAAATCACCTGAACTAATCTGGCACAATGCCGGAAACCTGTGCCAGCTGCTAGTCTTTTGAGATTATATATACTTCTAGACTTCTAGGCTTCATCAGGATCAATATGATTCATTTGGGATCTAACAATAGGGAACTTGCAATATGCCAGGAGTGGCAATGGATGCGGTGACGGTGGGGCAGCAGGGGGTTTCCTGGGGCTTTGGCATTGCCAAAACCGCCACGTCCATGGGTGTCTTGGCGATGACCTTCTCCACCCCCAGCCCTTAGACCCCAGAAACCATGGTTTGGAAAGGGATGAAACCACATATTTGGGACCATAGAAAGGGGGTGTTTGATATCAGGAAGATGAGATTAATAGGAATAGAATGGGAAAGTTATTTACACATGGATATTAGTGGGGATGTAAGTCAACAATTTGGGAATCACAACTGTGCAAGGTGGTGCGCCAGTTCGTTTACTAAGTTGGTCTAGAAGCGGGCCAACTAGTGTCTATGGTGATTATGACCATAATTAGATGAGGTTTCTAAACCAACTTAAAACTGGGGTGGACAACCTTGTACTGTACCAACGAAGATGTCAAGGAGCAGAATGGTCTGGTACCCGAAAATGATGAGAGAATTCCATTCTATCCACTGGTTCGCCATCATTTTCCTATCAACATGGCTACACATTGGGGCATACTCGATTTTCAGAGACACCCGGGTGGCACAAATTGCATCCAATGGCCATGTTGGTATATTTTGATGAGTTGTATCTCAGTATAGGTTGCAACTCAGTGTCAAAGCCACTTGGCAGCTTCGAGGAATATCAAGTACTAGATATCAGATGTATGTATTTGCAGGATACATATTTTTCCCTAAGGCTTTGGATGTATCAGATGATATATCCAATCTTTTTGAATACATGCTTATATACACGTCACATTTTTATACGTCGCAGAATTACATGTCATCAATGATATTGTATATGTCCATACTGTATTATATTCATGCTATATACACATATATATATATACATAGCCATATTATATCCACTTATTATTGGACATACTCCCACTTGGGATATTCTACTATATATATATTTAGATGCTGGTCCTGTCATCCTGGGATTTTCAATCCAGTATTCACGTTGAAGTCAAGTGTTTATGAACGATTCTATATTCCATTGGCTGCAGGATGACTAGAATGTATATATATAGAATATATTATACATAGACAACATATAGACATTTATCTGTGATACATTTACTTACACACACACATGTGTATATATATATATACATACGTATACACAGACATACAATAGATAGAATGTATATATATATATATATGTATATATTCATATATATATATATAACATATTTTTATCTAGTCCAGAATGACTCCATACATGTATTCATATATATATATATATATACACATTTCAGTAGAGTATTTTTCATATCCCCCAAGCATCATGAATCCCTATTGTTGATGGTGAAATCCGCCATACATCCCGTTAAATCCCTATACATATGTATATATATATATATGTAGCTCATTCTGTCAAGTCCAGAACGACTACATACATAGAATCATATACCCTCTGGTAAATTAACATAACTATGGAACATCACCATCTTTATAGGAAAATCACCATAAATCATCTATAAATGGGCCATTTTCCATGGCTATGTTAAATAGCCACAGGGTAAAAATATGTATGATATTCCATCTGTTTCTTTCCCAGGCTTCGGTGCCGCGACGGCAGCCCTTCGCTTCACCGGCGAGGTCGGTGGCCCGGCGGCGCAGGTGGTCACTGGCGGTGTGGAACAGGTGGGGATGCCGTCGAGCCCCGGGGGCGGAGCCGGTGGGCTTCATCCGGAAAACATGGAGAAATTCATCCGGAAAATGGTGAGTTTATGCTGATTTCACCATAAAACATGGTGATGAAATGGTAGTTTCATATGTTTTTTCTAGGATTTCATCATGTTTTATAGGAATACAGCATTTTGGCATGGTTTATAAAAAGGTTGATATCTTGATATAATGGGGATATTACTTGATACCTAACAAACTTGATATGGCATACATACGGCATATGGTTAAATTGCCCAACCATCGGGGACTAGACGGTGATCAACCAACATATATTCTTTGTTGATATTTCATGCGGTATGACTAAGCAACTTCTTAATACAATATTCGGTCTGAAAATTGGCAATTTACCATATTTACCCTAAGTTATCGATATGGAAAAAGATGATAAACCAGTCAATCGAATGAGGTGCTTTCATAGGGTCTCATGTGGTACCCTCTGGTTCTTGAACATACTATTGAAAATGGATGAACATGGCCCATTTATAAGATCATTTGAATTGAGTTATCATGATTTACCTATTAAAACTGGTGATTTTCCATAGCTATTGTAAATAAACATAGGGTAATTGATAGACTATAGAATCAGTAGCACCAACATTGTGGTGAGAATGGCAGCCGAGGCAACGGGGTGGGCAGCTCCTATTTAACAAGGTCAACCTCAATTGAATAATTGAGTTTTTCCAGATTTAGCGAGAACAGCGAGGTAACTCGTTATGGTTTTCCATGAACAGCCGTTCATGCTTCAGCTGGTGTTTATCACGTCTCGTGTCTTGGAACCGTGGAAGACGGACTATGAACCTTCCCAAGTTCCGAATCAGTTGCACTATGAACTATGAACCATCCCAAGTTTGCCTGACACCCCGGTTACCGGGTTCCCCTAAAACTTAATGGATCATCATCATTTTCCCCAAAAGAATGATTGGCCATAACTGGAAGTCAAATCCCGCCTATTCAGACACGCCCGTGGGATGGATCAAAACATCACCACTCTGGAGGTTTCCTAGAATGGGGGTACCCCCAAATCATCCATTTTAATAGGATTTTCCATTATAAACCATCCATTTTTGGGTACCTCCATCTTAGGAAACCTCTCTGGATCTCTGGACACAGGTTCTGAACTTTGCTCATGGTTGTACCAACTTGGGTCAGGACCGGCCATGTCCTTGCAGGATGACTTGATCTTCTCTGAAAAAATGCGGGAAGAATCGGGAAAGAACACCAAATCCGATGGTTTAATATGTTTGTCCCCATTCAAACAATCATATTATATCATATTATATCATATTATATCATATTATATCATATTATATCATATTATATCATATTATATCATATTATATCATATTATATCATATCATATTATATTATATTATATCATATATATATATATCATACATCAATATATATATATATACATATAATTATATATATATATATATATATATCATTATATATATCATGTTATCATTTTGGGATCTTCTTTGTTCTTCAACGTTTTTCTGTGCGCTTCTGGCAAGACGCCTGAACCCATGGAAGCAGAAAAAAGCTCTCGGCAGTGCGTCAAAGTGTAGGGCTGTAGGTGTTGAGCCGGTCTAGGTGTAACAAGTCGCCGGACAATTTTTAGAGGTATTCCAATATTCCAATCCCCCTGATATCAAATATCCCTCACGTGGTCCGCCAATCGATCCAATACTAAACCAAGGGTTCTGGGGGTGGTATTTAAAAGAAAGGGGGTGAGTTTAGAAAGTTTTGGCTTCAAAAGTGAAATTGTTAAATTTTGTCGAATGTGACATCACTTGTGATCTTACTCTGTCGCGAACGCCACAGGAACAAAAACTTGGGCCATGGGAATTGCAGGGCAGAGATCAATACAAAGATCTTTGGTCTTTTTTTCCCCGCCTGCCAGATGAGGGTCTCTAGATCTGCACAAAAGGTGGAACTCCTTGCCTCAACTTCCTTCCTTCCCTCCCTCCCTCCTTCTTCCTTCTCCTTCCTGCTGGCATCGTTTGCTCCGATGACTACTGTCTGCTTGCTGCACGGGAGACCATATCGCCAGCTCTGGATGCTGTGGAGTGCGCCTGGACCCGAACACCATATGGCCAGCTCCGGATGCTGTGGAGTGCGCCTGGACCCGAACACATGCCCGAGAGAATGCCAGAATATATGTCAGATACAGTAGAACTTCAGTTGGTGGGGATCACTCGAAGAAAGTAATTTAATATGCCATTAAAGTTCACGTCTCAAACTCTGGGGCAGAATATCACTGGGCATACAGGACGGAAGTGAGCCAAAATTTGGCTATTGTTGGTAGTAAAACACCCAATTTTTGGCCAGAAATAGATTATTGTAACAGTTGTAGTTACAGTCACAGTGCTTTACATAGGAAATGCAAATCGTTTGACGACAGTTCTAAAGCAAGGGTTCGACACATCCACAAACCCGGTTTATCAGGACTTGGCACACGGAATCACGCAGGCAGGACGTGTGTGTTTTGCAGATGTTTGGAGACGTTGGGGTCGAAGACTATCCCAGACAAGTCGCAAGATTGCTGGAGGATCCCCGCCTAGTGATCTAAAAAAAACATCTTACAGGCATGAAACATCATGAAACCCAATCATCTCTCTCTTTCTATCCTATATCCATGTGTTAACTTCACAATTTTTTTCTCCGGGTGGAGGCCATCTATCAGTGCAGGCATCCTTGAGCACAGCGAAGTTTTCGTTGAGCGCCGCCGGAGCGCAGGACCTGGAACGTTTCACGAGACCTGGAGTACAAACAGCACTCAAAAAGGTGTGTTGTAGATGAAATTCACATAAAAGAAACCAAGGTACATGTATAATAATGTATACATAGTTATGTATAATATATATATATATGGTATACATGTACATAGTGGTAGTGAGAGAGAGAAAAAACAGAGATAATCCAGCTAGATATTGATATTATGTATGTACATATATAATTGTAAGGAGGTCATGAGTCACGACTCTTACTCTGAATCTTGAGAAGCGGCAAGGCTTGATCTCAAAGTTCGCAGAATATGAGGTTTCTGTATATTAAGAATTGAGTGGTGGTTTCATAAAACGACATTTGATGGAAGAAAGACAATAAACCATGTGATTTCTGAGGATTTTGCCATGTTTTCTCGGTGTGGAATGCTCCGGGTAAAACGAGAAAACACCCAAGACATCTACGGTGGGGGTCTGCACCAAACATGGCCCATACGGATCCATATGATGGGTCAGTTGCTACCCCACTGGAAGGGTCCTCATCCCCAGTCGATTTGGTGGATCAAATCCATCATTTTTCGCGGTGAATTCCCTCCCTTTTTCTTGGTAAAATATCCCCATGGTCCGATCTCCCGTGTTCCACCAGGAGGGTGAACTTCTCCGTTTGGCCTTGGGCGATGAGGCTGGGTCAACATAGGAAAACGCGATGGATTTCGTTCGGAACGTGACCTACAAATGTGGTGGAATTGTCCATATGCCAAATTGCAGGAGGGTCGCGTCCGGTTTTTTTTCAGATCTGGCTGGGAAAATGACCCATTTAGTTCCACTTGGTTTCCAGTTAAATGTTGGGATTTTCCACCGAGGTTAAATGACCAGAGGTAGAGTGTTTGAAGCAAAACAGAGTTAACCCAATGAATCAATGAATTGTCTAGACCGAGAATGTATACATGTATATATTACATAGATAGATGTTTTTTTTAACCAAACACTTTGGATCTGGCGATCTACTTGCGGCACTAGCGGACCCACAAAATGGATCAGAATGCATCATTTTCAGGATCTGAAAGCACGAGCAAGCATCCAGATCTCAACTGTTGAGGGGTCTTGCTGGTGGGGTAAAAGCAAACAAGTGGGCGGGTCAGGTTTTTAGAATTGTGGACCCCACAAATCCACATTTTGATAAGCTTAGATAGTCTATTTTAGGAAGCGACAAGCATTCTCAATTCTTTAGACATAGCTTTGCGAAGGGCTTGGGTGAGTTTTCCAGGCTTTCAGAAAAGATATGGACAGATAAGATATTTCATGATATTTGTATATCTCTTTTGAGTTCTGCGGAAGAAGTCCCGAATTCCATCAAACTTTTACATTCAAAGATCATGTCATGTCACATAGATTCACACTTTGTAAACGTGTCCTTGTCTTCGGCTCTGCGTAGAACCTCCACATTTCTCTTTGACCCACCTCTTTTTCCACCCAGCTCACCTTCCCTGTCGAGAGGCAGCCGAAGCGATCATGACGGTGCTGCAGATGGTGAAACGTCCTCCGTCATCAATCCATTGGCCCCAATGGTGGTGAACTGCCCAAAAAAACCGTAAGTGAGTTGGTTCTCTCCAATTAAAACTGGACATGGCCCCTGCTTGTCATAATGAACTGGAGTGAACTAACCAACTGAATAGCTGGAGGGAACCACTAAGTAGGGATGTATGTATATACAGTATATAATATAATATATACATATTCCCATTGCCCCATCTACCATATTCTGGCCATGGCACATATGGATGCGGGATGAACATAACTGTTATTTTGCTGCGAAAACCGGTGGAGGTTCCAGGGGGTCAGGGTTTTGATCATCAAACTGCAGCGACCCCACAAGGACCCGTTACGTTTAATGATGCTTGGTAATCATCCCCAAAATTGCACACTTTTCAAGCTCAGCAATTGTTATCACTTGCCCAACAACTATTTCGGCATTTTATTTGTGACTGGTAGGTAAACATTAGCCAATACCCAGCTACATTTACACTCTCCTGCTGTTCAAAACCCCAAAGGTTCTTTATTTTCCCACATTTCAGTGTGTTTATGATTCTATTTCACCACATTTTCATACAATCCCCACATCATTTCCTTATCATTTCCCTCATTTTCCCCCCTGTTTTGGTGCTTTTTTCTGGGTACACCCCAGGTCCACGGCCACGCGAGGCTTCTGCACGCCGCTGGAAGGCGTCACCACGGCGCAGCTGTTTTTGGCGGCGCGAAGTTGGGCGGCGGTGCAGCAGGCGAAACGCTTGGAGCTGCTGCAGAGAGGCGAGCAAAGTGGACGTCGGTGGAGAGATGAAGTGGGTGGTTTAGATACCCTCTTGTAAACTAACATAGCTATTGAAAATGGCCATAAAAATAGTGGATTTTCCCATAAAAATTGGTGATTTCTCATAGCTATGTTAGTTTACCAGAGGGTAAATAGAATACTTAATGGTACACACACATATATATATA
Organism: Symbiodinium sp. clade C Y103; assembly: GCA_003297045.1. NCBI lineage: Eukaryota > Dinophyceae > Suessiales > Symbiodiniaceae > Cladocopium > Cladocopium sp. clade C. The sequence continues at coordinate 115,504 of BGPT01001357.1, forward strand.
TATATGATAATTGGTGATAATTGATAATTGTTGGATATGAGATGGTTGATGAAGGAATTATAAACTATTACCATGTTGATTTCTAAATATCTATTATATTCTATTCCATGTTGGTTTAATCAAGATGCGGATGGGGATAGGATGGGGATGCCAGAATATGTTAAATAACTATACTATAAACACATCATAAAATTGGATATAATTGGATACACCTTTGTTTATGTAATTCGAATTATGGTTTGTAAATGGCTTACAAATCGATCATTGTGGAATGATTTGATAGTTGGATATGGTTGATGACATGGTTTTTATTATGTCCACTGACAATCGTGTCCATATACTATTCCATGTTGGATTTTTAATGGTTGATTTAACATGGGGATAAAGCATCTGGATGAGGATGGGGATGTACAACACCTATTTATTGCAGTTGGAGATGATGGGATATAATTGGATTGTAATGACATAGTATATGGTTGAGTCAGCATGGGGAATATAATTGGATATGCTAGGAATCAATAGAATAATATACTGTTACATAAGTATATATATATGATAAACCATGTGATCGATGGGGATGAAGAAATCAGGATGATGTAGTGGCATAGGAAGAATGGTATCGCATTATAATGAACTGACTAGTAGAAAATAGCAATATAGTGGATATAACACCCACAATACTAATAGTAGCTATTACTTAATATTGATTACTTGATATTAAGTATGAAGGGGATATAATGGAATATCATTATATGTTCATACTGTTCCATGAAAACTTTGGATATGATTGGATTTAAGCACCATTATAGAATACCTTAGTGTGGTTTTCAATCAAGAAATGACAGAGATGAAATGGATTGAAATGGTTGATTGAATCAACACGCATTGGGATATGTTATTGGGATAGAATGGAATGTAATCGTGAAACACCCTCGATAATTCTTTAACCAGATGATCCAGGTGTAGCAATTATCAGCAAATCCGATGATATTAAGAAATACGGGATGCGTATATGATTTCCATTATTCCCAACCTTTACCCAGCATTGGGAATATATATATATATGTATACGTACCCTGTGGTTATTTAACATAGCCATGGAAAATTGCTAATTTTTGATGAATTTCCCATCTAGAAACATCCATTTAGTTGGGGGATTTTCCATGGCTATGTTAGTCATAGCCAGAGTGTAATATCTTTGGTAAATACCTAAATTGAATAGAATGTAGAGATTTGAGTCCCAGGTTTGGGGTTGAACATGTACTATGGTTAGATTAGATACGCAATCGTGGGGTAAACTATGGTTAGACACACCAAACGACTGGGATAGGGATGATGAAATTGGGTATAACTATAGAAACACGAACACAATTTTTCAAATGATATGATATATACACAAAATATATCAGATTATGTTATTGTACATTATGTATGTACAGCAATTTTGATGACACGTGTCCCTTCCCGTGGCCAGGCCCACCCCTCGTGGTGTCCCCCTTGCCGCCCCATGCGGAACGTGCCATGCGCTGGTCCGCAGCCACCTTCGGGGCCCTGTTCCTGGCTGGCATGGCAGTCACTTGGAGTTCAACCAGAATCGAAAGATTTTTTGCCCTGTGGCTATTTAACATAGCTATGGAAAATCCCCTATAAATGGAGGTTCTAAATGGTTTTAATGGGAAAATCATCCAAAGTTGGCCATTATCCATGGCTATGTTAAATAACCAGAGGGTATATTGCAAGGCATCATTCATAGATAATTTATCATGGTGATTTAGCTAGAACATGGTGGATTTCCATCGCTATGTTTTTCACAACCAGAGAAAAAAACATGGTGAGTACCATCAAACGTGGTGATTTCACCAGGGAAAAAATTGGGGAAAACCATGGGATTTTCAGAAGAATGGTATGATATTTGGGTGTGTCTGAGAATGGGATATACCCCTAGTTATAGGGAATCTAGCCTCTGATAAATTAACAGTTCGATCCTGAAAATCGTCATTTTTTAGAGGAAACTCATCTTCCAACCCCTATCTGCCAGGGTCTATGTTAATTTACCAAAGGGTATATATACATATATATTATAATAGCAAAACTGATGATGTGCTGTACCAGTGGATTTGGGAGCACACTTTTTTCAGACAAACCCATTTGGAGATTCTTTCGACAACATGTATATTATGATTATTTATGTATACCCTTTTCAATTCGCGAAGATCCTGAGTTTAAAAGTCAGGGTACAGGGTACCCTCCTGTTCTAGGTAGGTCCTTCTTTTGGGCCGCTGACCAAAATATTTGTACTTAGTTATTGACATCAAGTGACATTAAAACATCTATTTCTAAACAACAACAGATATCCCCACTGCTGCATCTATGGCCATATTTCCCAACATTTACCCCAAAAAATCCACCCCAAAAATGTACATCTTCCATAGCTGGAGCATATCTCCAGCTGATCCATTTCTTGCAGGTCCCATGCCATTCCCACGTCCCGTGACCCCCGTGACCCCCGTGGACCCCGTGGACCCCGTGGCCGAGGACGGTCTCTCCGTGGCCCCCGCCGTGCGCGCCTACGGCGGCGGCGGCTCCGCGCGGAGCCCCGCGGAAATGGCGTTGGCGGCGGCCAAGGTCGACGGCCGCGTGACGGTGTTGGACTTCGAGACCTAGCGAGATGAGAGCATCACTGGGAGGTTTCCTAAAATGGGGGTACCCCTACATCATCCATTTTAATGGTGTTTTCCATTGTAAACCATCCTTTTTTGGGTACCCCTATTTTAGGAAACCCACACATGTAGAATATGATGATAATAATGGGAGAATATCCAATATGATAACAGAATATGTTACCTATCATCCCATTGTTATCACTGGAGAATATGTACCATCTGGTAAATTAACATAGACCCTGAACATCACCAATTTTAGTGGAAACTAATCTTCCAAGCCCGATCTGCCAGGGTCTATGTTAATATACTGGAGGGTATAATATGATGTATAATATGATGTATAATATGATGTATAATATGATGGTAACAATGGATTATAATGATAGGTGTATATAATAACAACAATTTGATTAAATGGGATAATAGTAAATGGGATAATACCCAAGAATATGTTAGCTATCATTGTTCCTCCCCAATGCTCTTTGGATGTTAGTGTACAATCAACAATATATATGGTATTGAGCTTCCTACTCAGGATGATACATTACTTGGCATCCTAATAATATAATGGGATAATATGGATGATAATGACAATGATAGATAGTCATAAACATTATGAACAATGATAGGAGGCAAACCATGGCAAAGCTAAGAATAGAATGGGATGATATGGACAATAACAACACTGTGTTGAGGTTTTTCTTGATTATTACTGGGTATCAGGAGGTAAATCTGATAATATTGGATGTATATGTGTATATATATATATATAATTGGGATGATATATGATGATATGGATAATACTAATGATAGGTTTATCAAGATCTGGCTTTGAGTTATGATTTGGAGCTTGGATGTCCCAGTTGGTGAGTGGGTAATATCCTATCTATAACCCAAAAACAAATCCTGGGGATACCTGCAAATATACCACAATCTTCCACACATCCCTGGGGATATTTCATATAAAACTGGAGATATTCCATACATACATTCTGGTAATCGAACAATAACGATGGAAAATCAGCACTTAAAATGAGCCATCTATACCATAGCTAAGTGAGTTTACTGGAGGGTGACTTGCGCACATGTCATCCTGGGTCGTCTCCCAGGAAGAAACCTCGGAACATTTCGTCCCTGGCTTCATGGTGGCGGTGGACCACGAGGTGGCGATGGGTGTGGCGATTTCTGGGGAAATCCCCTAGAAATCAATAGGAAAATATGGGAAATTCATATAAATTCACGGGAAATTCACGGTAAAATCATGGGAACATATGGAAAGTCCCCCCATAAATGGAGGTTTAGTTCGCTGGGAAAATCATGGAACTAAAACTCAATGGTGGATTTTCCAGCACACCATGTCTCATGTCACCGGAGGGTAAATATCTGTAAATATGAAATTACCAGAGGGTGTTGGTAATTCCCATATAAGATCAGCTGTTCCATATTTCCCACGTTGTCCACCCTTCATAGCATTTCAGAACCATACTCCATCAAGTTGCTTCACTGAATGGCAAGCTCGCCATGATGCTAACATTATGTCCATGGCCAATTCCCAAGTATATCCAACATACTTTGTCAGGTAGAATTCAACAAATATGATTACAATATAGTCCCATCGTACACTCCCATCATGATTGATTATTGGAGTATTTCACAATCCCCATTCACAATTACCATGCCCTTTGGTTATTTATCGTAGCCATGGTATGTAGTTCAAGGATGTACTTATCAACAATGGCACTTTCCATGGCAAACTGTTGGATTATCAGAATTCAATCTTAGCAATAACCACTCAATCCATAAAATCTTACTAAATCTCATGAAATCCCATGAAGTCCTATTGAATCCCATCAAATTCCCATCAAATCCTCTTAAATCTTCCTATGCAATCCCATTGAAGTGCCATTCAACCCATGGAAATCCCATAGATTTCCCCTCTTTTTTTCCCTTCTCTCCGCGAAAAACCGAGACACCAACCGCCAGTTGAACTGCGTGGTGCTGGCCCTGCGCGGCACGTCTGGTGCCAAAGACGTCTTGGTGGATCTGGTCTGCGAGGCGCAGCCAGGGCCGTGGTGGTGCCGTTTTTTTTGTCTCAACCACTGGGGGGTTTCCTGAGAGGATCCCCCAATAGCTGGAATGTTTATGATGAAAAAAACTGTTTGGATGGATGATTTGGGGGTAGCCTCATTTTAGGAACCCCGCTTATCATCATGGTCGAGAGATGGTTAAGATTCGGGGAATGATCCCAGAAGAAGCCTTATTTCAGGTTGGTGAATTAGTATAGTTTACCCAGACCATGGGATATACAAACCAACCCTTATTGAGGATATATAATCAACAATGTGAAACTCATACTTGCAGCAAGTTGGCTTCTAAAGGGAATTATCTAGTTCGATATATTGACCATAGACCCTAGCTATGTCAATTACATAGGGAACCACCTTGCAAGACAGTATTTCACGAAAATGCACATGATACACAGCATTTTTGGTATACAAAAGCCAATATTGTATATACACATAGAAGTCAATATGTGTATATATATATACTATTTTTCAGCAGAACCAAAGTTTATGGTTTCCCCTTAAGCAAGCAAGAACAATGGTAACTCAAGAATTGGGGATTCCAAATGATTGTCATCATCCCAAAAAAGATAGGCAGCTAAATTATCACCATTTAGCTAGGGAGTTACTTTTCTACCTTTTTGGGGAGAAGTAATCAAACATTATAATGCCATTCTGTCCCAAGCCAACCCCGGCACAACCCCCTTTTCCACTTGATTTTTGCATGACCCAGTTCTAGATGTATATCCCCAGCTATATTCATAATGGGTTATACGCTCGGGTGTCATCAAACGCGTCAATTTCTGGGAAATCCCCGATCAAAATGGAGGTCTAGTTCGACGGGAAAGTCGTCAAACTAAATGATGGATCGTCCAGCAAGTTACGTTTGATTATCGGAGGGTAACTATCGTTACCTTACTCGCTAGGTAGTAAAGTGGGATGATCCTTATTTGGGATTGTGAGAGGATCAACATGTGATGGTCTGACAATTGGAGATACAGACAACATTGTTGAAATTTCTGTAAATTTTTGAGGTACCCTATTATCAGACAAACCCACATGGATTCTAGTTCATCTACAAGAGTCCAACTGATCAAATTGTTTTCTGTGTCTACATAGTGTTTTTCTATTCATAGCCAAGCACCTGGAGGACAATTCAGGGGAACACATGATTCAGGGGAATGGGATTGTTTCATTGTTCTAACCATTCTAATCCCATTCAACAGCAATTGTTCGAGGTTTCCACGCTACCCTCTGGTAAAGTAACAGTTTGCTATGGAAAATCACAATTTTTAGTGGGAAAATCCACTATAAATTGCAATTTTTAATAGCTATGTTAGTTGACCAGAGGGTATTTCCAAGGGGTTCCTTGAAAAACCACAGCCAAACATGTCGGTCGAGTCCCATCGCCCAGGTGGTGCCCTGCGAACTTGCCGGGGTGCAAGGTGCGGTCCGATGGTCCGCTAGCACTTTGGTGGGGACTGAACCCGCAACGAATGTGACTGAAACCGAAAATGTGGTGACTTACCCTCTGGTAAACTAACATAGCTATTGAAAATGGCCATTTATAGTGGATTTTCCCATTGAAAATGGTGATTTTCCATAGTTATGTGCGTTTACCAGAGGGTAACTATCAAAATTGATGGTTTAAGCAACAGCGATGCTGCTTGAGCCAGCAAACATGGGATTTTATGATGAGTTACTGTAATGTTAGCTAAGTTGGTTGGAATCACTCATATCTGTTGGTTTGGTAGATGTATTGAACTATAGAGTGAAACTAAACCAACAAACACAACTTGGGGTCAAAAACTTAGTGCTTCACCCCAACAAGAAAGTAGCTGGTTTTTGTGTTGGTGGGATTGGTTCACTCACCATGGATTCCCAACGCATAGAGGAGACGTACCTGTCGCAGAGCTACCAACCATTTGCCAAGTGGGATGGTCCTCCAAATGGACACTGAGTTTGATTTTAATTGGGAAAGACATTTGTCAATGGATGTGGGTTTGTCTGAAAGTGGAGCGCCCCCAATTCCGGGTTGAAAATTAAATGTTTCCCATGATATAACGCTGGCAATTTTGGGATATGCTGCATTGTCGGGCAACCCCTAAAATCCTGGTTGTTTGAAAGCAAGCTGACTGCTGCGTTCAGAACTCGCTGAAATATGTTGATCCAACATCCAGATTCCAGTTGAGTAGTCTTGAAGATGGTGGAAGATCTACTTGGATACGCACCAGTTTGTAAGTGGTTTATAGCCCATGTATGATTGGGGATTTTCCACATTTATAATCATTTATACATATATATATATATATACATATATATATATACATATATATATATATACATAGATAATTGGATAAAATATTGTCATTACCCACTGGGATGTGAGGATTTGGTAAATCATCAAGAAAACGGGACCATGATCCATAGGTATATTAAATTACCAAAAAGGCTAATGCATTATCATCTAGATCTAGCAACTCTTGCCACTTTTGCGATCTGCGCAGTCTGCACATCGATTGGCCCATGCCTCATGCGCCCATAATAGATGGATGTAGAACTCTCGATCAAATTACCCCCTGGTAAACTAACATAACTATTGAAAATGGCAATTTATAGTGGATTTTCCCATTGAATGGTGATTTTTCATAGTTATGTTAGTTTACTAGAGGGTAACTAGCAGTAGTTTGAATAGTTCTCTCCACCCTTGTGGATGCTATCCCTTTCCATGTTCACTCCCCTTGTCTCTGTGTCAAAATCCCTGTCTTCTGCAGATGTAGTCCCCACTTTCTTCATCACCACCACTGTTTGCCAGTATCAATCCAAATTCTTTCTAGAGGAACATCAACAATCAACGCCTATTTTTTTAGATAGGAACAAAAAGAAGTCATGCGTCCAATGTTTAACGGATAATTTCCCATTTAACTCTTACTGTAGGTTTACACCAAATGTCACCCCGCGTTTTTGTTGATCTTCGACCATCTTGGAATCTTTGACCGTTTCTTTTCCCACATTTTCCCCAGGTCCCAGGTCCAATTTAGCTCCCCCTGGCACCGTGGAGGGCAGGCGCACGGTGGCATGCTCCGCGCCGCGCAACGGGTGAGTGAGCGGCTGCTCCGCTTAGTGCTGCAGGGGCTAGAGATGTTAGAGGCGCACGTGAAGATTTGCAGCCGGTGGCTTCACTTTGAGGGATGGAACCAGCAGAAATGGTGGTTCTATAGTGCTTTAAAGGGATTTTATGGGAAGTTCGTGGGATTTTTATGGGGGATCACTGTGATGTTGATGTTTCAGTGGTTTTAGGAGTGCAACCAATGATTATCTAGCAGAAATAGGGATTTCAGCAACAAGAATGGTGAATGCAGCATAGTAAGGGGCCAATTCATATTTTTGGAATCACCATGTATGGTGATTTGTGTATCCAAGTATGGTGACTTATTTGGTTGTGGATGTGGGTTGACAAGAGATCTAACCAACAAAAGCGGGGATACAATACTCATCCATGTGACCCATACGATGCGGACCGTTTGGACATTGTGATTTAACCAACAAGAAGGGTGTTTTAATCAACGTAAATGGAATAGCATGGGGATATGATTGGAGGAAAACGAAACAGTGAGATATAGTGGCATATAAAGATGCAGTAGTATGTATATATATAAAACTATATTTATACAGATACTAATTATATATATACATATATGTATATATGTATGTGTATATATATATATATGTATGTATAACCAGCTTAATATGATATATTGGTTGTGCCTGAAAATGGGTGGTTGAACCAGCAACACTGGGATATATATCTATGTACATGTATTTACATTTACATAGGATATTGGTTTGACAGGCGAATGAACTCAGACCTTGATTATTTCATTGTGGAATCAATTAATATTCACATTAAAGCAGCCATCCACAAATATTTTGACAAAAACTCTGACATGTATTCCGACAGCTTCTCTGGCAATTTCATGTGGCATATAATTTAGCATCAATGTGGGTAAACCAATAATAAACCACCCATTTGGGAATGGATCAACATTAGATTCTCAAATTTTGCCTGCCATGGATTCTGACATGTATGGGGACAAACTTGTCCTTACCTTTTACATATCTGCGCGCAGAGTCCAGTCTTCGTATTTTCAGGGGTTCACTGGGAGATCCCGAGAAATGACGGTGACATACCGTGAAAAATGAACTAGGTTCGAGACTTGACAACTAGGTTGGTGGCTCATTTTTGGCATTTTCTGGGTAGATTGACGTAGATGGGTAGTTTGATGCTTGATTCTCTTGCCAAAAATGGGCTAGAAGATCAGGGTATCTAAGGTTGGCTGAAGCCTGTCCTCCAGCATTTCCAGAGCTTCAGGGACAGATGTTGTGTTTCGTGGAAGAATTTGAACATGGGCATGAATTGCAACAATTTCACGAGTTAGCCGGTAACCATTTCCCCACTATATATATATATACTGTATATATATATATAAGTCACGGTCAAAATGGTTGAAGACTATACTGTAGTATTGCAGGAAATTTTTGTCAGAGATGTGCACGAAACACTGTACAGCTCCAGGGCTCCCCAAAAAACCATAATCCTGGGACCGTACACGACAGTCCATCAAACTTGGTATACACCGAGCAAATACTGTTGTGCATATTCACCCAACGGGCAAAACCGATGAGGACAATTCAACCCGTGGTGCCCTGTTTCCTGCAGTTAACATATCATTTGGTGTCCAACTCGCTCGCTCGCTGTCTCTCTCTCGCTTTCTCCCTCCCCTCTCTGTCCCTGTCGCTCTCTCTCTCTCTCTCTCTCTGTCTCTCTCTCTCTCTCTGTCTCTCTCTCTCTCTCTCTCTCCGTCTCTCTGTCTCTATGTCTCTCTGTCTCTCTGTCTCTCTGTCTCTCTGTCTCTCTGTCTCTCTGTCCCTCTGTCTCTCTCTCTCTCTCACTCTCTCTCTCTCTCTCTCACTCTCTGTCGTTTTGTTGCAAAATTCCTTGGAACAATGTCATATACTGGAAGGGTTACTAGCGATAACCTTAGCGGTAAGTAAGCGATAACCATCTGTTGCACTCAATCCCCTGGCCAAGCCATAGACCCATTTTCTCCAATGTTGGAATTTCCTTTGGCCATGAACCTTGGAAAGAAAAAATGAAAGGACATGAATGCATAATGGAAGGAACATGAAAGGAATATGAAAGGAACATGAAAGGAGCATGAAAGGAAAATGCATGCAAATGAAAGGAATCTGAAAGGAAAATGAAAGGACATGAATGAATTCTAAATGAAAGGAAAATGAAAGGACATGGATGCAAAATGGAAGGAAGATGCGTACAAATGAAAGGACAATGAAAGGAACATGAAAGGAAAATGATTGTTGCTGAAGCACCTGAAACCAACAAAACAAGTCCGCAATCGATGTCGGAGCCTTTTTCGGGAATGGATTTTGGCTTCATGTTGGATCATGTTGGATCTCAAACATGCTGATTTTCACAAAACCCTGGAAAGCGCTAGGGCACCCCCAAGAGCGGCAACCATAAATAGCAACTACTCAGATGTAAAGGATTTTGACAGGGACTCATATGTATAATTCAGGTGTGGAATCACTATACTTCAGCCAGATTCAGTGACATGCAGCACATTGGATTCAGAAAAGGGATGGGGATAACCATCATGATTGAGGTGTTTGCAGGCACCTGTTTGGATGGGTTTTCAAAGCACATCCCCCATTCAAAGGTCGATCTTATTGCATGTCATTTCTTTGTGTCAGCTACGACCTCGCTTCTAAATTGTGAACATTTTGCTAAGATGCAGCGCCGCAACCCATGAAGGGAGGAAAACTGAAATAACCAGTACCACTCTGACCTATGAAGTCAAACAAGAGGTGCCGCATTTTTTCTAGAAACAGCAGACCAAACAACCTGAAAAGCTCATGCGGCCCCAGCTTAAGGCGACCCATGACAGGTTGGCTCGTGGTTGGCGCCCAAAAACTCAGTGGCACCACTTACTATCTGACCGCAGCGGGGCTCTTCAGCCGCGCAGGTCACATCGGTGAGATCCCCGCATTTGCCTGACGTGCTGATCACTGGCCACTCTTTGGGAGGCGGTGTGGCCGCATTACTGGCAGCTTTGTGGAGAGCCCCTGGGCACAAATGTTTGAGCGCCCGTTTTAACGACCAATTTTCAACGGACCCTTGCGTGCCTTTACACCAGAAGAGAAACGCCAGCAATTTTCAGAGCGCCATGGGTGAATGCCAAAAAAATTGCCGCATCGTGACTTTTGTTCCCGAAAGCAGCTACTCGTACGAGGGGCTCCTTCGAAAGAGCGGCTGCCAACATACATTTTCAACACACATCATCACATTCTTCTCCTTCTTCTTCTTCATCATCGTCATCATCATCACCCATCACCATCTCCATCACCATCACCACCACCATCATATCTCAAGCGTTAGGATGGCTGCAGCGTCAACTTCGTATCTGCAGGTATACAATTGAGAAGCGTTTGTTGATATCATGAAAATTGGGTGGCTTTGGCAAGGGAACTGCATTACATTGTGATATTGTGGTTCAAATCATCTGTGAGTGGAGGCACCTGTGTATAGAAACGTCTGTGAGTAAAAACATGTCTGTGTGTGCGTGAAATTTCTGCTTAAACACACCAGTATGTGAAAACGTCTTGGTGTAACAACATGTGTGTGACAAAATGTGTAAGAATCACTTTGTGTAAAGACATTTGCGTGTAATCATCCGAATGTAGATTATTGTGCAAAAAATGTGTGTAAAGGTGCCTGTGTATAAACGTTTTTGCGTTTCTTTCTGGCGTGTGAAAACATCTGTGTTAAACATGCGTGCGTAAAAAGATACTCGTAAATTCGTTTTCATCATCATTTTCAATGATTTTTATCAACATCACAGCATCATTTCTTCATGAATATGTTCTCTTGGAAGGAACCTTTTCGCGTCTGTGACTTTTGTCTCCTGGTTTCTTTTACAACCACATTGTTGTCTAGTATGTTTCTCTGCAAAAAAAATGGTTTCATGAAAATCCGTGGAAAGTGGTCCAAAAAAGTGCGTCAATGTATGACATAGAATGGTTAAAGATGAGGTAATTTTTGAAATCCCGGAGTGTCCCGGGCCTGGAAAGGACCGTTCACACAAGATGGCCTGAAAAGGAATGCATGCGATTTTACCTAGAAAATCTTACAAGGTCAGTTCGTATTTTTTGGCCCTAAAACCGTAGTGTTTGGGGTCCTGCTCACACTTGTCATTGCTTTGCTCATGATATTTCCATACAACTTTCCAAGCCCGCAGCATGGTTATTTTTTTCTCGGCCGTAGACCCTGGACATTTCCATGATTCCTCGGCGAAGGTCCCTTTTTTGATGTTTGGTTCAGTTTTCCCCCGGATGTGTTTAGTACGACCTTGGGACTTCAAGGTGTTTTATGATGTCTTATGTTTATGTTGTTTTGGTTGTGTTGCTGCTCCTCCCTTCCCTGAGAATGTTGGTCGGACATCAGAATCCCAAGACACACCTCAGTTTTGCAACCAAAAACTGTTTTGTGTTTTTCCGACATATTGATATTTTGTGGTTTCTCATAGGGATGATGCTGAGACGCTAAACGGGTAATGGGTGTCATGGGCCATGGTTGCCTCCTACTGTAGGAGTTGGCCGAACTTGAAAATATCGAACTATGTTCGCCACTCTTAAGTGCTGGTCTTGAATTTGAAATAACCCCTATGTATCCCTATGTAGTAATCAAACATTTCAATGGAGAACCTACCATCTGTAGATGATGTTCCCATTACCAGCCATGTTGGTTCTTGAGATCATATGCCCCAAGGATCAAGCCGCCCTACCACCTGGACGAGTGATGCAATGCATCACTTTCGGGTGTCCTCAGGCGCAGCATTTATATCTGTCAGCTGTCAGTTTTGGTTGTGATGATGCAGCCGACTCAGCCGAATCATCGTGCTTGGTTCAACAGAGATTCACTCTCAACAATCCAGCGCGGCGGCTGACCAAAGCTTTTGTTTTTTCCGATATTGTTCGTATTACACACATTTCAACAATCTATGTGAAAATTATGATGCCCATGTTTGACACATGAGCAGTGCTCAAAACTCCTGTTGGTTGATCATTAGTTCGGGGATTGTACTAACCAAATCCAACGAATATATTGGGGATTATCACAATCGAACATAGGAAATACTTTCTTAACCAGCCAGATGGGAATCTGTATGGGAATTGATATTTGGTTCAGTTAACCATCATTTCGATTCATTTCGAGCTTCAGCCATGATTTCATTTGCGTAAACCATCAAAGTGAAAATGGGATGATACTCGTACAGTGTCGGTTCTTCAAGGGATGTCCTTCTCGAGAGCCAGGTTTTGGATGCACAACATGCCATGGCCTTGGCCAACTTCACCACCAGACTCTTGGAAGAATTGCCGGCGGCGTGGCCGACCTCACGAGAATCTCTGAGGTTAGTTAATCCAGTAAAACATGGGATACCCCCAGGATTTGAGAACTAAAACATGGTAGAAATCGAGGAATTGAGAACGAAGACATGGGATATTGGGATACTCCTAGGAATTTGAGAACCACAACATGGAATAACGATGGGAATCCAGAACAAAAACATGGGAGTGCTCCAGGAATTGAGAACTAAAACATGGGATACCCTCAGGAATTGAGAACTAAAACATGGCAGAACTCCAGGAATTGAACACTAAAACGTGGACAACTCAGGAATCGAGAACTTGCAAGGTGGGAGTATTCACCCCAGCCCAAATCACTTCTTGATGTGATGATTCTGAAAAATCATCAAACATCAGACCAAATTCATCAGCACAAAAAGATGTGTGCCTTCCAAACATGCTGAATTCATCCAGAAACGAGGTGAAGTCTGTTAAACTTGGTTCCTTCACACTTGAAGTGGCGGTGCATGTTTTTGATTATTTTTCACCTATATTATATATAATGTGATTTTTCTTGGGGTGTAACCCATGGAACATTTCTAATTTCAACTTGAACCGACCAGCACATTCCTGCAAAATCAACATCATTTTGCTCAGTTTTTTTTTCTTTTTTAAAGCTACAGACACACATCTGATTGGTTATATAGGTTAACATTCTCATCAGGTTGATTTTTAGTTCCTACATTGATGATTACCCATGGATTCAATATTTAAGGGTACCCCCCTTTTCGGCTTGACCCATCACCTTCGTGGGTTTGTTTGGTTTGACAAGATCCCATTATTCTCCACATGTAATATTACCATTGAAGACCTCTGTTCCTTAGTTAGATCTCAGTTTGTGTTTGATTATCCATTGCATATATATAATTATATAATTATATACATAATTATATATATCTATCTATATATATAATATCTATCTATATCTATATATGTATATTGTATATCTTCAAATGTACATATATATATATATATATATATATATGTTTTTCTCCCATGATCTCACCATTTTTCTTAAGCCAGCGTCCGTCTCCATGGTGGACCCATGGCTCAGGTGTCATCCTCGGAGACGATTTAGTCCCGCGACTGAGCCTCACCACGGTGCGCCCGGGGATGGTACCCTGGAAACATCGTTTCATATCATAATCACTTGGAGATCTTGCTAATCCATAGTAGAAATATGTAGAAATCATATTCATAGTTGAATATCATAATTTTATAATCCATAGTAGAAATATCTACTAATTCGGTATGCTTGATATACTCATATGGGTTTGTCTGAAAATAGGGTCTTTGAGAACCTAATGGATTTTGTTTTGAACCACTTTTCCCAGAAAAGTTGCCATTTATGGGTATCCTCTATTTTCAAACACCGCCATATATAGGAATTACTTGGATATTTTTCTCGGGATATTTTAATCCAGAAAAGCAATTCTGATTTAACCACGATTAGTCGGAGAATATCTCAACTTGTGGGTGTTATCATGCCTTATTACTTATTGCCACGCTATACAATGGTTATATTGTAGCCATTACCAACCCCAACGGCACCCCAAGTACCTTACGATACCCGGGTTTGCTGAAGATGTGGGGCTTTGTGGGGTTTCTTTTCCCATGAGTTATTCCACTGCTTGGGGAATCCATTCAGTAGATGTGTTACCCTCTGGTAAACTAACAGTTTGCTATGGAGAATCACAATTTTTAATGGGAAAATCCACTATGTGTTACAGTACCTTTTTTGGCTCTCTTACGGACATCCAAGGCTGCAATAGCAATCTAAGATGGTATCCCCAAATAATATGGTGAACAAATGTAAACGAGATGGCAGACTATCCCCGGTTTTGCCAGACATGCGTTGCATGAACCATCCACATTTGGAGTATTAACCATTTTCAAGAGGAGCATTACCCATGTTTTGGGCTTAAGGTTAGTTTTCAGGGGTGTGAACCCAAAAAATGGGATCAAAAGTGCCACGTATTATGATTTAACAACATAGGGATGTAAGGAGTTGATGCAAACAATGCAATTATGGGTTTAGACACTTTACAACCACTAAAGTCGGGAGATATGCAACCGACCTAGGATTATAATCAAAAAAAAGGATACATGTAAACTGATATTTTGCATTTGGTTGAAGTCTTTGACGTGTCTCCACTTTTGTCCACCACCAGCCCAGATCCTGTTGGTGGCCGGAAATCACTAGGAGCTAAGAATGCTGTTGAGCCTCAGAGGATTGTGGAAATTGCGCGAGATGTGTGTTCTGTCCCTCCTTACTTCTATGACTTGAATTGGGTCCCATGCCTCGCTATACTGTATGGATACTGCATGGTTGTAGATGATACTTCGTTTAGTTTTTCCACTGACTCATATCTTTAGCTATGTATATAGTATGTGTATATAATTATATATATATACATAGAATATGTATGAATATGTACACACTGAATATATATATATATATTTTTTTATATATATATATATAAATAAATAATTTGTACACACTTTCTCTCTCTCTCTATGTATATATATATAGAATATGTACACTCTAGACTCTATAAAATATATTTATATAATGCATTATACATAGTTCAGTAGTTTTATCAAATAGAACATAGTATAGTACAATATAACTCAACATAACATATTTCACGGAATATGACATATTACTTTATTTCATGGTAGGCCATGAAACACAACAGGCAGGTCCTACTGGGCCCATCATTGGGCAGACCATGACAGACCATGAACTATTAAACATGGGAACGGAACAAACAAATGGTGGGACTAGCACTTACTCTTAGATGGGGTATCAGTACATTTCAACGTTTTGAGATGATGTTTAAAATTTAAATAAACCTCCCATGTTCAGCGCGCATGCCTGGGGAAAATCTAGAACATGGGCAGTAATACTCTTAAAATTCATAGGGATTCAGGATAAACTGATTCACGGACATTGCCTCTGAGAACGCTGGAATTAGATCAATATTGATCAGATTGGGGTTGACCCTGGATGCAGTGACTCCAAAAACTCCAAACGCAGGTCCAAGACCTTCGCGAGTCCTGCCTTCGTGTGAACGATCCTGAGGTGCTTTGATTTTACCGTTGAATCACCTCTTGGTGAAACCAAGAAATCCTGGGGATACAATGGGGAAATGATTGGGTGTAAGTGTATATATATATATATGTATATATATATATATATATACACACATTATAGAGTCTAGAGCAAGCAACACTTTGATGTTGGGGATGGAACCATTTGGGCTTATCCACAAAATTTGGAGAAATCCCCTAAATTCACTGGTTGAAACATACGTTTCCTTTCTATGATATCAAAATGGCCATCAGCCTTGAATCGTGAACTGAGTCCAAGGTTGCAGTCCATCCAGCATGTTGAAGCAGTCCAAAAATATGGGGTGCCTAACGAGGATATCAAACGGGATAACCAACAAATGCCAACAAGAGGATCTAACGGGTGTCTGAAAATGAGGTATACCCATGTATATGAAAACAAATGCTGATGATTATTTCATTTGGGAGAATGATGATTAGCCATGGGATTCAGACGTACTCAATGTAAGACAAACCCATCAAGCCTAGATGTGACATGGTGAATGACCAGGGCTCACCATTTACAAAGAACAGAGGTTTGCTGATCATTTCACCTTTTCCATGCCTTTAGCGGTCAACCTGTCATAGTCTAAGCGCCTACTGGTTCTGAATCTGTTCTACTGTGTTCTGCTTTTGTTTCAATTCATTGCCTTTTTTTGATGACGCTTTCAAATATGGAAGCCTTTACACATAAAGATATGAGTTTTGAATCATGAACACCTTTTTCATCATTTCTTATGTAAGTAGTGATTCATGATGATGACACCCAAAGCTGGTTGGTGCTTCCACATATGCATTTACGTTCCACCGTTCCACTATATCACTTCCAATTCATTCCAATTCATGAGTGACATTTGTTATTGCTTTAGTTTGTCATGGCTTAAGATAAATGAATCACTTCCCGGCAATTGAATCATGTTGTTTCAATCATTTCAAAGTTTTTTTTTTTTTACTGGACATGATCTACAATCATGTGATAAAACGCCATTAAGAAAACAATGATTTCACTGGGCATGATTTTTACAATCATGTGATAAACAGATACACCGATGATTTTTCAGGCGACTGGAACTCATTTAGTCCCCTGCAAACTCCGATGCGGGAGGCCTTCCAGCTGCCAAGCAGCCTTTCCACCACCTCCCTACAAGTACGCGCAGCTCGAGGCAGCCATGGAAAGTTCAAACACATGGGATTTCAATGGGACTTCACCAGGTTTTCATAAGCTTTTATGGGGCTTTTGTTGGGCTTGATATGAAACATAAGGGGAAATTCATCCTGGTTCTCTGTTCAGGCTCTCAGTTGAAAAACAATCGGGACTGAACCAACAGAAAAAAATGATTGATAGCTGAGTTAGTATTAGATATGTTGGCTTGTAACTAAGATAACTAGGATTTATGAGGATCGAACTAGTCAACGGGGTTTAAACTTCGAACTGGGGGCCTGCACCCTGAATGGATTGGTTTGAGGGAACATTTATGGTTGAAACCATCCCCAAACGTAGGGTTTCAACTGTCAACGTCCCCAGCAAGTCTGGGAAAAATGGTGATTTCCAGCAGCAATCATGGGTATGTAACCAGCAAACCGGTAGGTGATTAAACCATCTTAAATCATCCTGAGAATGAAGCCACTATATATACATATATATATATATATGTATCTATATACATATATATATGATTATGTGGCGATTCAACCAGTGAGGATAGAAGCCAGAACTGGAGGCTGCAGATTGGCTGCTTGGTCTTGAAAACCGTTCAGATTTTCAACTATGAAAAACACATCATACTCACAATTCAGCGACCGGAGCATGTACAATTTAGATCAACTTGTTGTTCCTTAGGGTTAAACATTTAGGACATCTAGATGCGATGTACAAGGTATATACACCATGTATATGGGCGATTGCTGATATGATCCAGAGGATCCTCTAGGCCGTAGGCCGAAAATAGAGACCTTTCGCCCCCACAAATGTAGCTTGGAATCTGAAAAACGGGGTCCGGATATGTCCGGATCATGATTTTACTATGGACCCTGTGTTGAGTTATTTTGCTGATATATCATTTATCATATCATATCCCATTGATAATTCATATTAATTAATATAGCCAATGTATTTCCGGTTTACATCATTTTACAGTATTGTACAGTCTTGTGGGAAGCATGTTCAAAGCAATGTGGTTCATAAAATCAAAACAAGTACATATTTCACTTCCATCTACCCTCTGGTTATTTAATATAGCCATGGAAAATCCCCTATCAATGGAGGTTTATAATTAGCTGGGAAAATAATCCAAAATCTAGCCATTTTTCATGGCTATGTTAAATAACCATATGGTAAAAGCATACTGCAGATTTTGGGTGTGCAAATCCAGTTCCGGCCTTCCTTTTGGCAGGCAGTGAAGATGACATGGCGCACCTGGCAGCGGCGAGCTGACCCAGCTGGGGACGGTGGTTGGCGGTGTTGACTTTTGGGTCCCAACATTGCTTGGGGGTGAAGATCCAGTGAAGTAAGTGGATATAGAACCATAGTATACTATACATTGATGTGGAAAACCTAGGGGGAAACCTGTTCGGAAATGACCCGTAAAAATGGTGGGTGGGTGACCACCATATGGCAATGTTTTGGCCGGAGGGTAACCATAGTTAGAAATCCTACAAATCCCAATCAATCCAATGAAACATGGAAAGGCTTTGGACAATATCGACCAACATCTTTTAATTACACCTTTCTTGCTCCGTCCCTGCTTTTTTTTAGTGTTCCTTGTGGAACGATGGTGTCAAATGGCATCGAATAACATCAACTAGCTGAGGATGATCGGATATTGCTGTAAAATCCTTTAGCTACAATTTGAACCTCGATTCACCAGAAGGTTACCCTCTGGCAATTTCACACTTTGCTTTGGAAAATCACCATTTGAAAAGGTACCCTCTGGTAAACGTTTACAAACTATGGGAAATCACAATTTTTAATGGGAAAATCCACTATTTCTATGGTCATTTTCAATAGCAAACTGGCAGTTTACCAGAGGGTAAATCATCTAGAAATTGGCTTTCATAGCAACCTCCCCAAACATCCACCATGTTGCTGTCAAGCTTCCCAGGCTCATGTATCCCACTTCCGTTGATCGAGCCTTTTTCAGCGATACCACATGGGGGTTTCCAAAAATGATGGCACCCCAAAATGGATGGTCTATATTGGAAAATCCCCGAAGATCCTATTAAAATGATTTGGGGGTACCCCCATTTTAGGAAACCTCCACATCAATAATTGTTCCATACACAATAGAATTGTTCTATTCCTTTTTCGAATGGTGACCCTGAACTGACATGCCCATTGTTTGGGGCATCAGTTGATAGCGCCAACCTCACTGGAGGTGTTCTCCGTGAAATGACATGATCCTCCAAAATCGCCCATCAATGTTTGCTGGCCGGGGTTTGGCATGTTTATTCTTTTCCATTCCGGGCATAAAAAGATAGTGAAGAATCAGTTCTATCCCCTGAATGATTGGATGATTCTGCTCACCAATTGACACATCATACAATACATGTTCTTGATTTTTCCATCGTATTTTCATATTTTTCCCTATCTTTTCATATTTTACCATACGTTCCTGCACTTTCCAGGCTGCGGCTTCGCAAGCCACAGAGTTTTTGCTGTTTGACCCAGGCCCACGCTCAAATCGCTGGAGCCTGTCATGGAACCAGCAACAGGTCGGGGGCCCTGATTCCATGATTGAGATGCAAACATTTTCTTGCAATGTACATGTCCAACGTATGTACATAATGTTATGTATTAGTGCACAATGTATATTGATATTTCATTTATGCGTATATTGTGTATATATATATATATAAACAATCAAATCATAGATATCATATATTATATATTGATGCATATATGCACACAGAGCTTGATCCATGTTTGGAAGATCACCCAGCAATTGTAGTGATAGAGACGTCATCACCAACCTATGGTGGGAGCGTACTCTGAACTTGTCCATTCACCCCATAGTTTCATGGTCGCATTTTGTAAAAGGTGCCTAGGGTGTTTAAGGGAAACACATATTTTTTTCAAAAAAATATGTTCAAATTGAACAGAATCAATAGAAATTAGAAATTGGAACCCCTTTAATTCGATGAAAACATGTACAGGTCTTGGTTCACTGCAGCTAATTTGCTCCCGCTAAAACGACCGGCACAGCCCTTTGCAGCTCGGGCCGTGAACGACCGAGGCTTTTCCCTGCCGGGCGTTTGGTGGTGTTGCGGCAGGTACCTGCCGGCGTCCTGCGAAAAAAAGAACATGATGGTTGGGAGAGGGAAGTATCCACAATCTCTGTACTTCAGGCTTCAGCATTATTCTACCATTCTACTTTGCACGGATAGCATATGAAGGTGAATTCTCCGAACGTGAAACTCTTAGTAGTTCCATTTCTTGTTTTCTTTAGTGTATGATGATTCAACCACCATGTCAGGAATTCTCTGGCAATGTCTGTCATTATTGTTGGGCAATGCAGGAGCAAAACCACGCAAACGAAGCTATATTCTATTTGATAGTTCAAGTGGGAAATCATCGAAACTTTGGCTTCGTGGAGGCTCATCAACTAGACCTACTTGGGCATGCAACCGATTAAACATATTAGCACAGAACCTAGATTGAACAATGTTATTGTTCATGCAGTGAAGCAGACATAGTATATACAAGATAGTTTGAGGTACACACTGTAACTAAATGTAACTACATGTTTTGCACAGAGCTGCTATCTATCAGTTCAATACACTTCATACTTACTCCCTAAATTAGTGAGATTCGGATTTTGCAGGGTTACATCCCGACTATGTTGGATCAAAACCCCATTCTTTCTGGTTGAATTCACATGTTGGATATTTTTGACGGTATACCTCACCAAGGAGTAACCCACCCCCCAACTGCGACCAAGAGATTGTGGAGGCGGAGATCCCTTCGCAAGATCCACACTACGTGGCATTGGAAGGAGAGACACGCAAGAAGAAGGGGGAAAACATGGGAAACGATATGGTAATGTGGTGAAGCCAATGCCATAAACCATCCCCTCTTGATAGAAAAGGGTGGTATTTTTCCCCTCCATTTTTTGGAGGTTCATGCTTGGGTTCACCGTATTTGTCTTCTTTTAAGAGAATCCAACTGGTTCCAAAAGCTGAAATTGTTATGTTCTCTCGGTTTGCTGTTGGCTGTTTGCTTTGCATCCTGTCACGAGTGGGTTCAATGTTGGCACTTTGTTCAAGTTCATAAAACCATGCTGTACTTTCGCTCTTTTGACCTTTCATAGATGAGGCACAAGAAACTATATCAAACAATGTTCGTAATCAGCAATCTACAGCATGGCTTGAAACTATATAGATCTATGTAGTGTTCAGTGTTCGTTCCTTTTGCCCAATCCTGGCGAATGTCAATGGATGTTTCAAGCATCCATTGTAGTTTGCCTGCTTGGTTCAGTGGTCAACCCAGGACTTTTTTTACTCCCTCAGTTGAGGTAGTAGGGTACTAATTTCAATAGTAATTTAATGACATATAATAATGTAATTAATCACTCTTTCGAGGGTAAGATGCCCCAATTCATAGTCAGGGGGCTTTAATCTCATCCGGAGTTGACAGCACTCTGGCGAGCCAATCCAGTCAGGTCCTTGTGTCGCACAGCTTCATAGCTACAACTGCTTCACAAAGCCGATGTTGTGTTAGTTATAAACCAACCAAGCAAACTATATTACGTTCCGTTACTTACACAGATTTGCAAACGATAAACCAACTTAGCAAACTATGCGCCTCACCTTGAATGGTATCGGACATTTATGGTGATGTTTTGTACCAAAACATTGCCATTCCAGTTCCACTGGGGTGCTTCAGGATCACAAGCAGACGTGGATGAGATGCTGATCTCTTCCGACATGGCCGCGGCACACATGCCAGCGCGCTACCTGAAGGCGTGGCTGAGAAATCCAAGGGCCCCTCTTGGCAAACCTGAGTGACTCCTCGTCGCCGTGGTTGAAAGCTATTGAAAACCGGGATATACCGGAATTTCCCATCTTGGACTATGAGAGGGTACAAGTATTGGCGAAATGGTGGTAGTTTCATTGTGTTTTTCTCATGTTTATCCCACTTGGAGCTCCTTCCACCATGTTTCCCAGCTTTCGGACAGTCAAATTGTCCTCCCTGAGTCTGGGGGTGAACCTCATACAACTTAAGCACCTGTCTAAACTATGGTTTCAATTATGTCCATTTTCTTGTTGCTTGAGAATGAGTTTTCAGAAATGCCCCTCCCTCCCAGTTTGTTGACTTCTCTCCGTATTTTCTAGATGCAACTCCAACTGCTTGTAGCTTAAATATTAGGTGACATTCCCCATCAATTGTTCTGAGTGTTTTTTTCCATTCTAGACTCCACACCCTCCATTTAGTTTCACCTCGTCATTTTTTTCGATTTCCCATTCAAATGGTTTTCTTATTCATTTGTAAATCATAAGAAGTTGATCTCCCAGTCACTGTGTTTTCCTTATTTTCTGTTACCCTTTGGGAATTCAACAATATTTAACAATGTTTAACATAGCTATTGATGGTTGCTCTTGTAAGAGCTAAATCAGCTAAATGGGCAATTGTCATCCTTTTACAGCTATGTTAGTTTACGTGGCCTATTTATGGTAAAATTCCCCATTTAAATCATTTACCATAGCTGATGTTTGGTAAATACCATCCATTTACCATAGTTTTACGCTAGTCATTCGATTGGTTGAAGGGGAAATCTGCAGGATTTTCCATGGATTTTCCCATGAAAATTCATGGGTGTTTCCTGTAAAGTTTCCCTTACACCAATCCAATCGCCTAGGGATTCCCATCCCCCAAACTCTGGAGGCCTTGGATGAAGCCATGAACATTCCAGCGCCTCGGGAGGTGAAACTCAATGGCTTGGGCTAAGTCGCGAGCGTCAAAACTGACGCCTTTGGATGACGTGGAGATAGCGGTGGAGATCAGGGTACTTAGTGGTTAGTAACCATAGACCATAGTTATAAGATGTTACAAGTTATAAGCCATTTATGGTTAGGAACCATAGTTATAAGATGTTATAAGCCATTGATCGGTGGGATCAGAAACGGTTGATGGGGACGCATCCGATCACCCGGGTTTTTGTTATAAACCACTGAACCGAGGACCTGTGGGAGGATCCTCCAAGGAGGAGAGATCCCCAACGACGTTGATTTTTATGGGGAAGATATGGAGGAAGATATGAGGGAAGATGATACTAGTAGATCTATAGAAATCTTCATTTTTAGGGGAAACATGTGAGAAGAAATAGAGATAGCAGCCAACAGCTCATCCAGAATTCGAAAAAGATGGGAAAATGGAACAAAGGGGGAATCTCACGGAGGGGATTCCTTAAGTTGGGTGTGTCTGAACTGGTGTATACCTCCAAAATGGCACTTGTAATAGGGATGATAAACAAGATGGGCTCACCTATTTTCAGCCAAACCCATCTCGCTCTCAGTCACTGGCGGAGATTTCGTTTGGCTCCAAAAAAGCTGTAGGACTTGTGGGGAAGTTCTCTTGTGAGGTCACTTTGGAGTATTAACCATTCGTATCCATTTATTCTATATAAATATAATATATATATATATATGTATATTCTTGGGTACCCTATTTTTGACCGAGAGTCAGATGTCACCGCAGAAAAGCTCGAATAATCTTTGCTATAATCCGTGAATATCGGACTGTAGATCCATCGTGCTGTCCAATTGGCGAATCTCTGTTGAAAAGGCACGAAGGCCTTAGCTTGAGCATTTCACTTTCACAACGCTTACCGATGGGTCAAAGACATGGGTTACAGATGGGTCAAGAATTGGTTGCCAGTGGACCTACAGAATTGGTCATGTTTACATACATACTATGTATCTGAAATTATCAATTACCATCCGGTAATCAAACATGACAATGGAGACAATCCACCTTTGACGATTTTCCCATTATATAAAGCCTCCATTGAACGGCTTGGGGGCTTTCCATGGATTTCCCATTGCCACGTTTGATTACCGGAGGGACGAGGGTAATCTATTTTTTGGGGATCAAGAATTTTGACCAATCCCGTGTGCAATGACGATCCTTGTGGGACAATGATAATCCTTTTGATCCTTTTGGGACAAATTGGATACCACATGATTTGTATTTTGGCTTAGAAACCATGCAGAGATGCACGGGAGTGCCTTTACACCAGGGAGTGCCCTGTACAGATTGCGGATGGCCACGGCGATGAAATACGATCTATTTTCAGATGAACGTTTGTCCTTTGTCCATGTCTGCTTTGAACAGAAGAGTGGACAGAAATTGGTGCATGTACAGAGCACATAGATTTTGACGCCGATGCGGAAGCAGCTTCGAGCCGGCGAGGTTTACCAAGACACGAGCCGATGTGGATACTTGGTGGTTCACTCCAGGACTCGGAAGTGGATTAGTTCAAAGTGTTCACCCCAATAACAAGTGGACAATCACCCTAAGCTACTCGTCCTACTGGAGTATCTGGGGTGAACTAACTCACTTCCCATTCCACAAGTAAACCACCAAGTACTATAAGGGAACCAATGTTTCTCTCCTCGGAATCTTTTTTCAGGGGTGTGGAACTGATACCTCGGCCGGGTGTGCTTTTTTTCTTGTTGGTATACGCATCTTGCGGCAAAGATCCACGATTTGTAGAGGCCTGACACAGAATCCTGCGCGGAGTTTTCGTGCTGAACAAAGGGGGAGGAAGGCGTTGCTGACCTTGTTGGAGAAATATGGATGTACGCTACAGGCTATATATATGGCTATAGATTAGGCTTATTGTTTATTATTGTTTTACAATGTTTTACATATTTTTTTTTCCTTGGATTCCTGCTCCAATCCAATCCATTGGGTGTGACCTTTCTTTCCATAGCTCGATTTCTTGGCTTTTCTCATCATCCATGGTTCCAAACCGAAGCTGTGTTTTGTCGTAACAGGTTCAGATACGACGATGAACCAACCTTTGCACATTATGCAGGTTCATGGTTATACCATGTTATACCATTGCCATTACCCAGTTAGTTTTACCATGTTTTACCATGTTTTGCCAGAAAAAACATCATTTGATCAACCATGAGATTTTGGTGGTAGAACATGGGTTTGGGCCCTTTTTTTGGCCCACCCACCGCTTCTGGCTGGTGCAACATGTTTTATATTTTTTACCCTTCAGAAATCAAGGATGGCTTGCTGGAAAATACCACATTTAGTTCGATGATTTTCCCATTAAAACAACCTCCATTTTGATCCGGAAGTTCCCAGGGGCCCGCCGTGTTTGATGACACCGGAGGGTACTGTAAATCCATCAAGATTCCTATTATTAATATCGCATGATCATCCCTATTAAACCATAACAACACCATCAACAACTATATTTGGTTCAATATAGTTTATCCATGTTTATCCCTTAAATCATCGTAGATGGTAGACTAAGTGCACAAAACTACACAGTGATATGATCCCCTTTCAAAATCCTTTCAACACCATTCATTTTTCGTACAAAACCTCTGGGAGATGTGGGTTGCACGGCGGAGCTTGTCGATGATTCGACCGAGGGAACGAGATCTTTCAGCAGCTGGGCCAGTTGCTTTCAGGATCCCAGGAGCCGTGAGCGGGGGCTGAAGGATGGTGATAGGATGGCATAACTTCGGGACTTCGTGATTTGATGCGGATTTCATGGGTGTCTCTAGAATTTTTAATGGTGATTTCATGGGAATTCGCTGGGATTTTAATGGGATTCACTCGGATTTCTTTGGGTTAGTGCTACAATTCGCCTCTGCTACACTAACACAGCTATGGCAAATCATGTCAAATCACTAGTTTTATCTCTTTTTCATAATGATCGAACTAGATGGGTCATGTTCCATAGCTATGTTACTTCACTGGAAAGTATGAATATATCTCATAGCCAGTTAATTACATATGATTGACAGTAATCTTGTTGCAGGGTAACCAAGATTGATCATGGATGGTTGTTGCCCTGTTGGAGTTGCCTTTCCAGATGCTCCAATTTCAGCAACATGGGTCATCGTTGGTTGCTTTTCAGAATGTGACCTGAACTGGAATTACTACGGAGGTGGAAATTCCCCATTTCCAAACATGTTCAAGGCTGTTAAAACAATTACTTAATCCTTGCTCAAAGGCCTCTTGTTTATGTTTGTTCCACTTCCACTCCACAGATGTTTTTTAGTTCCCACATAAGACATCGATCCTGTTGATTCTGGCAGCGCAGGCTACTCACCTCCTATGCACACCGTCCTTATTCGCCACCCTTGAAGGCCGTTGGGATCCATCGGAACGTCCGATGTTTCTATGTTTATGCACAGTTGGCCATAGAATTGGAGTATACCCCGATCATCCCCGATATATATATATATATGATTATAATTGATTATGTATATATATATATATGTGTGTTCCAATGGTTTTTGGGCTGAAATCACACCAACTGGATCAATGAAGTGATTCCCAACGAGACGATCTTTCCCAAAGGTGCAATCTCTTCCGAGGACTCAACGACAATGAGTAGGAAAACTCTCTACCGTAATTATTTGGGAATAAATGATCCCTGTAAAATTGAGAATCCAATGACATTGGGAATAAATTGTGGTTATTATTATGGATTCTCTATACTTACTTGGGAACAAAACCCATGGTTGGCTGTAAGTCCTTCCCTTAAACCACTCCAATGATCCAATGATCGACCCTGCGATGTGAGGGTCGGAGGCTGCACCTGCGGCTTGAGACTCAGCGGCTGAGGATGACAGGGGCATCATCTCCAAAATATCGGCTCCAAACGGCGGATTTCCGGTTTACATGAACTAGTAAAACAGTAAAACACAACACCTTCCAGGATTTTTCTGTTGGGAATTCTGGGAAGATTTGCCAAGGTATGTGCCTTTCTTGCCACTGTTTGGACCGGACCCGACTTTCAAAAAACATCAAAAGACGTGTCATAGCAGGGACCGACTATGAATGGCACGTGGGAGGATGATCCCAAACGATCCCAAATGGCCAATATTTCTCAAGGAGGTTGACGCCTGACACAAGATTAGATTAGATTAGATTAGATCAGATTAGAATAGAATAGATAGATGGATAGATTAGATTAGATTAGATTAGAGTAGAGTAGATTAGATTAGATTAGATTAGAATAGATAGATAGATAGATAGATCTATAGATTTATAGATTTATAGATTTTTAGATATACATAATGATATATATATATATATTATATACCGTTCTTGGTGTCTTTGTGTATTCCTATTTACTGTTGACTGTTTATATCACATAAGACCTTTCTAGCAGATAGCACAACTCCTTCATGGCACTGGTGAGTCCAGTCCAAGGATTGATCCTGCTGCTTCTACCTGCGGCTCCCCAAAAAAACTATTCCGGGCAAGGCATTTTTTTGTGACCAGTATTGAATGAGTTCTGTTGCTTTGCAGCTTCTCTTGTTGTTACTGCAATGGAAGTGCGCTTCATGGCATCAGGTGATACGCTGACAATTCTATATCCAGATGACTTTGAAGGAAAGCCGGTAAAGGCTGTGAAACAACTCTTGGCTGCTCAGACTGGTGTGTCCAGATTTAGGCTAAGATTATTTGTGGAAGATGGTCTGAGGGAGATCCCAGATGATGAGTTTTTCACTTGTGCTCCAGTGAATGTCCAACTTCTCAAGTTGGAATTTTGGCCATCTGATACGGAGAAAGACCAGGAAATCATCTCAGCATCTAGAAATAATGACCTAACTACAGTGGAAAAGATGCTTCAATGCCCTCGAACGCCCAACGTCACAGATCCTGAAAAAATGACCCCACTGCACCATGCTGCACAGAACGGACACATTGGAGCAGTCCATTTGCTTCTGGAAGGTGGGGCTGAGAAAGATCAAGTGGATCAGGAGGGTGTGACACCATTGCATCTTGCAGCTGGAAGTGGCCATCTGGAAGTTGTTCGCTTTTTGTTTGAACTTGGGGCCGACAAGGATCGGGCAGATAACAGCGGCGCGACACCTTTGTATGTCGCAGCTGAAAATGGCCACCTGGAGCTTCTTCGCTTTCTGATCAATATCGGGTGCGACAAGGAGAAGGCCGAATCCAATGGTTTCACGCCATTGTTAGCGACAGCTGCAAATGGCCATGCAGACGTAGTGAGCTTACTGGTCGACTCTGGTGCTGACAAGGACCAGCCAATGAAGGAAACGGGGTCAACACCGTTGTTCTTTGCAGCTCTCAACGGTCACTTAGAGGTTGTCAACTTGCTGCTTGCAGCGGGTGCTCACAGAAATAAGAGTTCCCTAGTAGGTGTAACACCCTTGTTCATTGCAGCTAAGGAGGGACATCTTAACGTTGTCCGTGCACTGGTGAATGGTGGTGCCGACAGAAATGCAGCCAACTCGAATGGTGCAACGCCATTGTACGTTGCGGCTGAACACGGCTGTCTCGAGGTGGTCCGTTTCCTGCTTGACGCCGGTGCCAACAAGAATCAAGCCATCCTGGCGGGTGCCACACCCTTATTGGTTGCAGTTCAGAAAGGTCATCGAAACATTGTCCGTTCACTGCTTGAAGCTGGAGCTGCCATAGATCAGGCTATGGAAGGGGGTGAAACACCCTTGCTGACCGCTGCGGCTCAGGGTCATTTGGAGATTCTTCGCTTGCTGCTGCAGTCTGGTGCAGATCATGAGTGGACCATGCCCAATGGAGCAACTGCTCTGGCTCTCGCATCGCAGGGTGGTCATACCGACATTGTTCAGTGCCTGGCTCAATTCCAGGAACAGCCACCTCTGAAAGTCCGAAGAACTGCAGAACCAACGACTCTGCAGTGTTGAATTGAAGACTAGTGGACCCTGATCTTGGTCCGTTGTGTTGTAGCTCTGGAAACTATTTCCGCCTCCTTCCCAAAGATGGAAAATGGATGAACATTGCGAAAATAAAACCTTGCCAGCACCAACAATGCAACTTGAAGCCATGAAAAAAACTGCCAGCTGCGTCCGGCAGAATCCACCAGTTTTGGTTCTGGGCCGAAGGCATGGCCGTATCCTCCAGCCTTCTTCGAACATACTTTTTAGTGTCAGAAACCCCAGAAACCATGGTCTAGTCGTGGATTTTCTGTACGCATATTTTGGGCTTATTTGCCACCATTTTCTTTGATGTTGTACAAATTCAAATATCATAGGGATTATTTGGGACCATGATTTGGGACCATTTATCTGTATATATATAAATATATATATCAATCTGGGCAAAACCAGAATAAACCATCCCCAATGACTCAGCATTTTGAAATAGCTGGTATGTTTACCAACCATTCCCAACAAAAATGGGTGGTTTATGGCATTGTTTTACCCACATTGCGATTCTGCATGGCCCCAAGGCGCTGCGCTCCGTGGCTTTGGGCGGCGAGGCGATGCCCAAACAGATGATCCAGGCCCGGGTGTCAAGTCTGGAAGTTTTCCAAGGGAGTTTAATGGGAGTGTTGTAGGATTTTATGGTGATGATGGTGATTTTATGGGGATTTCATAGGATTTAACCCACAACACATGGTGATTTGGTAGGATGTAATGGGGATTTAACTATCGAATCAGTGGGAACTAATGGGATTTAATGGGATCGAATGGGATTTACACGGCGTTGTGAAACTTTGTGAAACTTTGGCTTATTGCTGATTATTGGCAATTTAACATATGGAACATCACCATTTTTGATATATCATATGACAGAACCAAATATGGACCATTTTAAAATTTTCCATAGCTATGTGAAATTGCCAGAGTGTACCTGGCTTGATCTGGATGAATGAAACTGGGAATATCTTATATCTTTGGGGTATACTGAGCACAAATGGAAAGTAAACATGTAAATCCTGCAAAAACAGATGATTATTGTTATTCCCGTTTAAGCACTGCCTATTTTTTTTTAAAAAAAAACAGTAGTTATATGGGATTATGGGGTATATTTATGCAGAAAGACTATTAAATTGTTGCAAGACTTAACCATGTTATGTTTTTAATCCCTGTGACCATTTAAAAGCTTTTAGTCAAACCATAGCCTATTGTTAGGGAAGTGTGTGTGTGTGTGTAAATGCCTTCAGATCGCACTTTCCCATGCATTCATGATAGGTGTTTGAGACACACCCATCAACACCGATCATCATTGGATTTATATTGCGGCCTGGGTCTGGTCCCTGAGATTTCAAACCACATGTAGCTGGGAATCATTGCCACGATGATGTTAACCCCTAGGTACCATTTTAGCAGCATCTGATAACACTTTTGGGCATAACCTATAAAACTTGTGGGTTTGACATGTCAATTTCCAATCGTTACAAACACCACCAAATCGGGATTTGAACCGTCCCTACCTAGGATGATGGCACTACTGGTTGGCCATATTTTGTTCAAACCACGGATCCCAGAATTGCATTATGGGAACATATCCTGTGAATCAACAGGCAACCTTCCAGAAAAAGACAGTTTCTATGGACTTTCAGGGTAAATAGCCACGTTTCCTGCAGATTTTTCTCTTGAATCCAACCTGCCATTCACCTTTTTTTCTTTTTTTGGTGGCCGTTGCCATCATTCTCTGAGGGCTGGGCGTCGCGGGTGTCGCTATTCAACACGCCGCTTGGCAGCTTCAGAGAGATCTTCGGGACGCCTCCAAAATCCAAAAACGATGGCAAATGTCAGCATAGCATAAAATAGTGACACATATTCAAACCCATCTGAAACTGACACTTGCATCCCTTGCGTAGGTGGTTAGTAAGCCATGTATGGGGCATATCCCACATGTAACTGGGTTGTACTATGGTTGTTGCCCGCTAAATCTGAATGCGCATCCACGTAAGATTGACTGATTTGGATTGATTTGGGCGATGAACTTGTTGTGTTTGCTTCGGATTGCAAATCATACCAGCAACGTCCAGACCCAAGGTACGGTGTCACCGAATGCTGCGTTTACAACGCCTTTCGCCGGCTCCACGTGTCAGATGCGTAACTTGGCAACACTGGACCCTCTATCAATCCGTGTGAGTCAATGTAAGTGGGTGAATTTTTGGCCATAAATGGTAATCAAATGTCATCAATATGTTTATTTATACCAGCCAGCCTACAAATATGAACCTTTTGCAGGTCCACTATGGGGTGAAGCAAAGGTACCCAGATTTTAAACCATCGCCCAAGCCCCCGCTACAAGAACTATAGGGATTTGAAATGATTTGCAGCAAAAATTGATCATGCTGTGACAATTGTGGAGTTGACCAACAACAGCAAGGAACTAGCAGAAAATTGGTATTTTTTGCCCACCGAATGTAAGTTGGAGTTAGAGAGTCATGGGTATATGCAAACAAAATGAGGATGCAACCAGGAGACGACAGTTTCACTGGGCGCTAAACTGTGCTAATTTTGGGGTACCCAATTTGGACCCATTCCCACCCGTGCTTGATGATGAGAACTCATGAGATATAGAGCCAAACATGAGTGTAGCAACATGTAAGACGCAGACTATAGACTAGGTGAGTATCCGCAATTCATTGATTGTTTTTTTTTTTTCCGACAGCCAAGTGCTGCATTTTCTACTACTGTTGCTTCGACATACGATGCCTGAGATGCACCCCCTGGCCTTGAACCCGCTTCCCAGGCCGAATCTCCTGGGGGCGCCTCTTCCGCGAAATTTGCTGCTGGTGTTTCCAGAGGAAACCACAGGAATGGTTTGTTGTAAGTGGTAGGTCGAAGATGAAAGTGCAACAAGATATGTCCTTTCGAAATATGGAAATATTAGAATATACTATGTGTGTCAATGTGTGTCAAGTTTGCAAAAAGTACATAATATAGACACTTTGGGGTCCTTGTGAAACTAATGTCATTACTGTATATGCCCCTATGTGCATCCAGCACCCAAGAGAGATATTGGGTAAAGAATTGGAGCATCTGGGTACACAGCCTACACTGGTTATACAATCTGGATCCATGTATGGAAAATTCCTACCCTCTGTGGTAATTTAAGGTAGCTATGGAAAATCACCATTTTCAATAGGGTAGTAGATCATCCTCATCTATAAATGCGCCATTTTCCATAGCTATGTCAAATAACCAGAGGTCATATCTCAAGGGCATCCTTACGATGGATAGACATTACTGTAGATAATTCAATCCTTGGTGTGGGGTGTCCAGTTGGTGTAGTGGATTGTGATGGTACATAGCCATACTATCTCATGCCCAATGAATGGTCCACAAGGGATATGGGGATGCATCAATACATGTGGGACCATCGGCTAATCAGGGATGAACATGCATGAACATTGACCATGTTGGTGATAGCACTCTGGTATCAGGATTATCATCATGAGTATACAACTTTCTGACGAAGTAAAGATAGTGAAATATGACGTGAATCATGGACAATTTGATGATGTCAAATGAGAAACACACAAGACAGGGAAACATTGACTACACCTTCATGATATGCTCATGTCTCCCCAGTTTCTTGACGACCATGGATCAACCATCCATATCTGGATAGTGGGTGAGCAGATTGTGGTCCCATACAGACGGGAATCTTAATTTGGGCTGTACGTGTAGTACCCTTTGGTACCCTTTGGTACCCTTTGGCAATCGTGACCATGGAAATCAACTATAAATGGAGATTCCTAGCTGGGAAGATCAGCTACAAGTGATGGAATTTCCAGCCATCCACGTTTGATTATCCTTTGGTAATCAAATTTAGCCATGGACAATGCCCATTTCTACATGTTACGCCATAAATACTGAAGATGGTCCACTGCCAGCTAGGATTTGTGAAAGAGAAGAATGGTGGGAGTCTATTGGAACGGGGTACCCCTAAAACTGGATGTTTCAGTTTCAGTATTGTCAATTCTTATCCCTCAATGCCTAGCAATGTTTAACCTGGGGGTCTTAAAATGAGGCTCCCCTGGTTCTGACATTTTGACCCAGATAGCCGTATCACCAGGAGGCGGCTGCCAGGTACGACTGGGCGAGACTCCAGGTCTGAAAATATGGTACCTCTAAATCCATTGGCCAGTCATAATCTTCCCTATTAAATGGCGAATCCATTGGAGGTATACCCCATTTTCAGGCAAACCCATTTCTAGCAACCACCAAAGAGATTTATTAACGTAATTTATCACTAGTTTTGTTTAGGGTGAATTAATGGGGATTTCCCATATTTAGCCATAATGTGGTAAACCCAATAACCTTACCGTTTGGGGATGGTAATTGTGGATGGTTTATCATTGGGCTTACCAAATCAAAAAAACTTTTAAATTATGGTGGTTTTGCATTTATAATGTAGACGATTTGAATGGTGTTTTCTTGTGGCTACAAGAATGGAGATTATAATGTGTTCTTTTTCTGGGGGGTAAGTGATTGGGATTTGTCCATATTAAAAGGGGATATAGCTGTAATGTTTCTGAATAAATTTTATCGACCTCACGTTGTGACGTCACTGGAATGATAATACCCCATCGTATGGCTGAACTATTTTGGTTTGGGAACTATGAAATGATTTTTCCACTGGGTGGACCGATGGGTAAGTCCAAGAGTGCGAACCCTTTAGGGTTCGACGTCCAAACAGTTGTTGGATAATGTGTACATACACTATCTCTGGTCAGAATAGCTTTCGGTCCACACATCTATGTCAAATCAGCCAAATCCATTCAGAACCCTGAAAAACTGCTGAATGAAACTCGTCCATCTACTGCTTGGGGGCGCAGTTCCAGTCAGGAGTGGAGAACCAATTATAACCATGTTACATGGGCCCCAAATTCCAACTTTTGGAGGCTAGCACCATGGTTATAACATGTTATAACCATTGATGACCCCAAACGCTTCTTTATTTTTCATTATCTCCTGATTAATTTTATATCCCATTACATCCAGATGAACTATATCCCTATTGATTATTGATGGATGATTTTTGCATATGTTTGCATTATATCCCCATGAAAACCCCATTGTACCAATGGTTTTTTCACCCCAACTGCATCCCTCAAGTAGTCAGTGCCTGGCACTTGAGCTGCGCCCAGTGTGGAGAGCTTTCACTTCGAAGCAGAGGAGGCGAAGCGACACGTCCAGTGGCTGGGAGAATCCACATGTTTTCTTGGGTTGTTTCATGGGAAAATCATGAGAATAACAAGGGAACATATTGGGAAAATTCGTGAAATGTCATAACTCTGGGTTTGTTTCAATATTATATGTTTGAGGGATATTCCAGTACCAGGTAGAGTACTATAGATGGTATTTTAGCGTGTTTTCGGGGAACATCGCAAGGAACGGGAGCTGATAAAACTGTGGCATACTGTGAAGTTCATCTTGGAACCCAGTCGTTGGCATGTTTCAAATCAATCTTCCGACAACAAAGTCGACACTACGCTGGATGACTTGGTGTCTCATCGGGCAAAATAAAGGGGACCCGAGAAAGCACGATTTACCCAATAAACAAGTGATGGTTTCTATAAACCGACACAAACAATGGGCGAGAGTCAACCAAAAAATCTTGATTTTTACATTCTTCAACCATTTGTGCTCTCCCTGAGCAAAAAAACAAAGTTGACCCGTATTGCCATTTGATGACTCCCAGGCCTCTTCTGCCTAGGATGTCCACGTTTCCTTCCCCTCCTTTTCTGTCATTGGGGGGTGTCCAATTTCAGGCTCTAAGACCAAACCAGGATGAGTACATCCTCGTTGCAATCCGATTTGATCTTGATCAGATCCTCATTTTATTGATCAGCAGCTTTCTATGATGTTTTTCGGAAGGGATGAAAGCTGAATGTTTGGGCGTCCACCTGCCATTTTTCTGTGCTGCTAGGCGGTGCAGGGCGAATTGGTGATCGGCGGGGCGCAGGCGAAGCCGCGAAGCGTTGAAAATCCAGATCCACAGAGAAAGCAGATTTATGGCAAGTTGCATAGGATCATAGGGGCAATGCATGAAAATGAATGAACATTGGAGTTTAATCAAGTTGAAGATAGGGAAAATGCATGAACGTTAGGTGTTAGCCACTTGGGGGTGCAGTTCTTTCGAACCAAGTACATATATAGCTCATATATACCTATATATTATATATATACACTCTTATGATGATTTTACCATAGTCCTATAGGGGCCCCACATCATATAACTGAGCTTGAAATCCCATGGTGATACCCATTCTTGTACGATAGCCTGCTATTTATTACATCTTATTACTACTACGAACTGTATGCATCTATGGCTGTACACATAGGGGGCCGTGAATGAGATTTGTGATCCGTTGCAATATTGTAAATTGCCCTCATGATTAGTTTGTCGCATCATTCTATGTGGTTGCATCATTCTACTTGGATCATTTGCATGATTTCCAAACAACATGATAGCCGATTAAGCCGGGGATTCATGTGAAAGTATCCATGTTTCTCTGGATTTTGTTACAGCCAAATCCCAGGATAAATTCTCTGGGAGAAGTTCTTTGGGCATGATTTCTGGTTGGAATTGATGGCATAGTTTTGTTCGGCTAATCTTAAGGTGATCAGATTACAGTAGATTGCAGGCATGATGATGATCACCATGACCATGATTATTATTCTTACTATTGGATACTATTGGATGCTATTGGATACTATTGGATACTATTGGATACTATTGATATGATGATGATCATCATGATCATCCTGATCATGATCATGATCATGATGATAAACCTGGGGGTGCATCCAATAAGCTTGGTATGATCCACCTATCCATGGGATATCCCCAGTTACACATGGCTTATATGATATATTCCAGTACCCTCTAGTAAATTAATTTACCTATCGAAAATTGCCCATTGGTAATCATTCATAGATGGTTTACCTATTCATAGTGGTGATTTTCCATAGCTGCATTAAACTACCGGAGAGTATTCCATGTGGAAACACCCGGGTCCTCGCCCTCGGCCCCGAAGAAATCGCCCCGAAGAAGTCGTCCTCGGCGCCAGGTGGGCGAAGGCTACTTGAAACGACCTGAATTGACGGCCAGGCATGGAGGGGCACAGAGCCATTCAAAATACCCTCTGGTTGTGAAACATAGCTATGGACAATGGCCCATTTAGTTCGATGATAAACATTATGATTTGCCAGTTTGCGAACTGTTAAACAATCAGAGGCTACCACAGTTATTTCACTTTTGGAAAATCACCACTATGATATAGGGAAATCATCGACAAATATGATGAAACACATGGGCCATGTTCTATAGCTATGTTAAAATGCCAAAGAGTAAAAGTGCAATGGGGATGTCTTGATGTCTTGATGTGCCATGGGCTTGATTCGTGACTTCTGCCCAACTGATGTCACTGAAACCCTTCGCTCGTACCATTGTTGATTGGTTTGTTGGGGATTATCATATTCCATTCTGGAATTCCAGTCAGCCAACCAGTAAAATGGGATGGGATGGGGGTATTTTAATGGATCAACTAGGAGATTGCTGGAATATCACTGGGACTTTTCTTGGATTAGAGGAGAGTTCATGAAATTTACCCTCTGGTTATTTATCATAGCTATATATGGAAAATCCCCCACAAATGGAGGTTTTAATCGGAACATCATCTAAAATTCGCCATTTTCCGTAGCTATGTTAGATAACCAGAGAGTAATGGGGCCCACAACATGACTTCGACGCCGTCCATGTCCCGGATCATCCTCCCATGGCTAGGTCCCAGTGTTGGATCTCGATCCAAAATGGGGTACCCCAATAGCTGGATGGTTTAGAAGGATGAGAACTGGGGGCACCAGACATTTTCGGAAAGCTCCAATTGGACCCGGCTAGAAAACAGAACCTGAGTTACCATGATGACAGCTTAACCTTCTTCTCAATGCTGACTCTGCTGAAGATGAAGCTTCCGAAAACGACGATCATTTGATTTGAGTTTATCATACTCTTCGTTGCAATGGTCATATGTGTGATATTTCATGAATATGTCACATGTCCATATTTATCATACTTTGTACCTTATGGAGGATCCCAATTTGTACGCGCGTTCTTGTTTGTCTTCCCTTGAGGCAGCGCCAGTTCCATCATCTGATAAGAAACTCAATCCATGAACCAGAATATCCAGAATCAGCCGAGAGTATCTCAAGTCTCACAGGGGTTTGAATGGATTAATCTCAGGGAAAATATGGAAAAATGATGAAACATGGTAAAATCATCATTAGGGAAAATTTGGAATCATGGGAAAATCATCATTAGGTATGGGAAGATGCTGTACCCCATTCCATCCTCTGATTAGTGATGAATTTCCCATATCTTCCCTATGATTCGATAGCTGTTCGGAGCATCTGGGCCTCATTTCAGCCACACCCATTTGGATTGTGTTCTGAATACTTTCCCATATATTATTATATTGTTGGTAAATCACCCATATGTTGATGATATGGTTTGTAAAACCCTCCCAATATCCTCGTGTTTGTGTGACATATCTCAGATCTCATCCTCGAGTTTCGGAAGTGTTCTGAAGCCCAGGCAATTTCGACGTCACGCAGAACATGGGAGGCTTTATCTTAGCCTGGCCCCGCAGGGACGTGGCAGGTGCAACTGAGGGATGTCAGGGCGACCCTCCAGGTTGCCATTGCTTCACTAGATTGATTCTTTGGGAAAGCGGAAGCAAAAGGGTCAAACATGTGGCACCCCTGAAGGCTTAACCCCCAAGGTGACTCAAAATCAGGGATCCCTATGATCCCATGGGTTTTTTTGTTTGCATTTTCATCAATGCACAATACCAATTGTTTCTTTGTGTGTTGACTTCCAGTGCCCATTTTGTGCATGACTTGGACTGCTTCGCGTCAGTATTGCTCAAGTTGCCGCTCAAAGTAGCAGTGACAAGAACCAGCGAACGTAGATAGCTGAGGATTCTGCAAGGATTACTGTGGGCGTTCGGCGTGGTAGTTTATCATAGCTATGGACAATGGTCCATTTCAGTTTGATGATTTGCCTATCATTTCCATGGTGATTTTCCAGTTGGAAAACTGGTAATCATTATCAGAGGGTAAATTAGTCATGTTGGAAGCCAATAAGTAAGTGAACAGAGTCAGATTTGTGCGGTCGACCGGTCTACTCTTCGTTTTTCATCCCTTGAGGATCCTATGGATCTGCGTTCTTGAAAAGATGGACATCCTTCTTCAATATATATAGAATGATATAGAATTATATATATATATATAATTACGATATGTTTTTGTTGGCTCTCACACTTAACGCTCCTCGTCTTCAAGACCAAGAATCGTTGGAGCCATCGCTTTTGCT
This sequence comes from Symbiodinium sp. clade C Y103, assembly GCA_003297045.1. Classification (NCBI taxonomy): domain Eukaryota; class Dinophyceae; order Suessiales; family Symbiodiniaceae; genus Cladocopium; species Cladocopium sp. clade C. The sequence goes on from BGPT01001357.1 coordinate 154,149, forward strand.
TGGAGTCTCCAACCTTGCCAATATAAATTCGGAGTTTCCAACTTAATGCACCCAATCCCAACTTTGAATTTTAATCTATGCAGCTTGTATATAACTGGAGAGCGGGTCAATTCCAAATGAACCCAACATTAGACGGATGAACATCCGCATATAAATCATATAAACCTGAAGAATTCATGTTCGCTTCATTATAGGATTGTTCATCAGGGTCGTTTTTCAACACCCATGAAAAGCCGGTAGGGGATGCCAGCCGCCCTAGTTGACACCTGCCAGGAAGCTCCATACCTGACCATGGAGAATTTGATGCAACGATTTCCGGAGAAGAAGCCTCCAAGCTGAGTTTTTTGGGACCATGGAGACGGTTTTTTTGGGATGAAAACTAATATCTGAGTTTGGGGTTAGCTATTTTTGAGCCATCCTTCTGCGAAGTCCGAAGATCAGAAAATTTGGGAACCTACTCACGGTTTCCACTGTGGTGTTTGATCAGTGAATGAACACTTATTGGGCCAACAGAGTGAACGAGGCATTGTGGCATTCAAGATCCAAATAGGCCAGGTTCATAGGTTTGTCCAAGGGTTTTCCAGTTTAATCTGAGGGGATGTTTTGTGGACCGTTCCTTGAAAGTCCCGTGGCATCCTGTTGATCAGGCTTGGCCCCGGCCAGTGTAAAACTACAACTACCAGCTTCAACGATCCAACTTTATGGCCAGACTAGTTTCAAGGGGCTTGACAATCCCCCATTCTCCCCCATTACTGTTGAAGTAGATGCTCTTGCTGACGTTGTGTTCCAAATGATTTTTGGAAGCCTCAAAGATGGGGGCAGGCAAGAACAGTTCCCCCTGTGCATGTGCAAATGATCCTGCGTTCCCCACTGTTGGGTTCCACTTGAGGTAACATGGCGGTGCAGCGCCCTCCATAATTTGACAGCTTTGTGTGCACGGAAATGCTACTGAGGTACGATGTAACAAACTACATCGAAAGCTACTGGGCTTGACATTTGGGTTGACCAGGTCTTCCATGGCCAAGCTGAAGAATATTGACATATCATGACATATCGATATGTATAGACCCAGACACACACAGATATAATCAGATATACATGAAAATATTATACAAATGCAGATCTTGAATCATTCGAACCATGGATTTTGTTCCTTTGAAACAAACCTGGAACCTCCAAAGTTGGACATTTCAGGCTGGGTTCACTTAGGAATCACCTGGGCTGATTTTCTTCCTGAGTTCTCAAAATCCGCCCGAGTTTTCAAACAGCTTTCTGAAGCCATGTTGAACACAGTGTTGGAAACCTGAGGCAACTTTGTGCAAGGAACATCAAGACCATGCCATTCCAGAAAATCCACCCAAATACGTCTGAAAACTCCCCTGAACAGTGGGAAAGAATGTTCAAATTGTTTTGCATGCATCAAAAAACAATGAGAACAATCCTTTGGCCTCTCCTGGCTATCAAAATCCGCCCCAGGTCTGAAATACCCGAGGGTGTTCCGTAGCACAAAATCTTGAAATTCGGCCCGAAGGTTTGCCCTGGTTATATGCAGATGATCTTGTACATACATATGTATATTATGCACTAGTGTAGTCAAATTCATGTATGTAGGCTGAAATCACTTGGTTTGTGATTTCATCAGCGTCAGCTTGGTGTTTGCTTCAGGTGATGGTTGCTTAAGAACGGGATTCCCCTATTGGATTACTAGAATCCCTAATGTATTGGGTAGTAAAATCCCCCGACTAATCATCAACCAACTGGGGTTCAGCAGCCCTTCAGGCGGTTGCCTGTGTTTGTGGTGTCCCTGCTGTGGATGGCAGACCAAGACGTTACATCTGCAGGGAGAGGAGGTCTTCTACAAGACGAAGACTGCGGGGGGTGCTCGGAAATGGCCTGGCCTGGTGTCGTGGTCTATCATTAATTGATGGTGTTAATATGTGTTAATTATTGGCAAATCAACAGTTCGACCCTGAAAATCGTCATTTTTGAGTGGAAACCAATCTTCCAATCCATATCTGCAAGGGTCTATGTGAATTTGCTGGAGGGTAGTGATGGTCTATAATTATTAGTTCATTGATCATTCCCAACTTTTTTTTTATTGGGATCACTTTCTGAACGACGAAAAAAACATGGGTTCACCCAAGTCGCTAAGCTCACTCTCTGGGCCTGGACCTGAACACTATGCCAGATAAAGTGACAAAAGGTCAGAACGCATGTCAGATATATGGCAAATAGCAAATAGATGCAAATAGAGCGTCAGAATATATATAAGTTAGGATAGAACGTCGGAATATATTTTGGACAGAAATGTGAGATACAATGCTAGAATATGCCAGAATAGAGGTCAGATAGAATGCCAGGAGAATGTCAGGACCTGTGTGTCTGTGTGTCAGTTGAAGTGTTCGAAAAGATGTCAGATGATGTCAGATGTAGAATGTCAGATCAAGTGCCAGAATATGTGTCAGATAGAACGCCAGATAACATAGAATGTCAGAATCTGTGTCAGATTACATGTCAGGTGGAATGCCAGATAAAAAATCACACAGAATGTCAAATGTCAGGATATGTGTCAAGAAAAATGTCAGAATATACGTCAGATGCTGAATGCCCGATAGATTGCCAGAAAACATGTCAGATAGAATGCCAGATTAAATGTCAGACAGAATGAATATATATTATATTGTATGTATATATATATGTATACATATATATATATATATATATACATATGTATTCTATGTATATTATATATAGCTATATGATCAATTGTCAATCGGTGGAAATCACTCACAGAAGTGATTTGCCCACAAGTGGCTGTTTGGAGGACCCTGAAGCAGACATCAAGATCCTGTAGAGTCAGCTAGGTGAGTCAAAGTCAAGAACTATAGGAAAGGACAACAGGAACATGCTTATATTTAGATCATCTTAGTTTGGTTTGTGTGCAGGAGGACAAATTGAATTCCCTTGTGAAGATGAGAGAATGTGTTTGTGCTTGTCCAACAACGAGATACTTTGAATCCCGAACCACTCAAAGGCTTTCCGGGGCAGCCCTCCTAATTCTTCCCTCCTCTGAGATGGAACCCTCAACATAAGGTCCCACATATGATTTTGGTTGAGGATATGACACCTTTTAAATCTATATCTATGGTTTCCATATTAAATTTATTAGGTCTACTTCCAGAGTTTCCCCGAAAGTTGCAACTTGGAGACTCTCGAACTTGTCGCAGGAATCTGTGTCACAGCTCGACCCAGAAGCGGCCCTATGCACAACTGGGTTCCGTGGAACTACACGATTCCTGCTGCGGCCTTTGTGTTTCTTGGTGGAGGATCGTCTCAACAGGCTGAAGGATGGGAATGGATGAAGTTACCTATCAAATGACCTATAAAAAAACATCACAACCCCAAAGTAGATACAAGAGTTGGAAGCTTGTAAATCATGGGGGGGACAGTATCTGTAACATCGTGGAAACAATGTTCTATGTTTTTTTTTGGGTTGTTATGCCATATTTTGGGGGGCCGGACATCCACAAATCCCAGCAATCTGATCTGAGCTACAGGAGATTGGCTTCCCTCAGGGAGCTATTCATAAGCCCACATAGTAGTAGTGTACTCTTTCAGAAGTGAGAAATGTTACCCTTCGGCAATCAAACCTGGCAATGGAAAATCTCCCATTTTTTCGTTGATTTCCCAGCAAGAAACCTGCATAGTGATCGGGGATTTCCTAACCTGCCATCGGAAATGGAGGGGAATCCATGTTTTCATCCCTGGATGATCAACATGCTTCACAGATGTCTAGCTGGATATAGATGATTATAGATGGGGGTTTCCATAAATGGGGGAATCCCCAAAATGGTTGATTTTTATAGTGGAAAATCCCATTGCAATGGATGATTTGGGGGTACCCCCATTTTAGAAACCTCCATATAGATGATAATTTTTTATATAGATCGCTTCTAGTCTCACGTCTGGACCTTTTTGGTGGGATACAAGATCAATTAATCAATTACTTGGCTACATGTATTGGTTTCAGGACGCTGCGCAGAACACCCCACCGTGTACACTCTCCTAGAAAGGCGCTTCATGGCCATGAGAGCTGTGAAATTCTGATGGTAAAATCGTAGGTAAATTGTGGGGAAATGGGATTTGAACCAATCATTGATTACTATAGATGGGCAATTTTCAAGACATGTTTGAGTAAGGGTACCATGTCGGGGAATGGCCTCCCTAAACCACAGATTTCCACCAGGTTGGTATGAGTTCCAATTTGGAAAGAGTGAACGAGAAAGGCGCGGCGGTGGCCAGTGATATCTCAGAGGCTCCCAGAAGCTTCATGTATGAGAATTGTCTAAATAGTCCAAGATCTATATCTACATTTTTTACCATAGATCTCGAGACTGGCCCATCTATTCACATCTCTTTTCTCAACACAATTGCATGACATGGATCATTTGCGCAGGTTCGGGGTTCGAAACCCTACTTGGAGTGCCAATTCCAGAGGATCTTCCATCAGTCAAAACTTGGGATGACACTTTCTTGACATTCTTGGAGAAGTTTTCGGCATGCCTTTTTCTGAGCATTCCTGTACCCTACACTGCCCTACACCTTCAAATCACATGGCATGGGTACGCAAAGCAGAGGTACATATTGGATTCATGTTTCGGACACAATGAGATTTTCCATCTGAATCTGTAGAATCTGTATGTTGAGGTTCTGGACTTCTACACCCCTATACTCCTCTAAAACCAAACATAGAGTACATATAAATGTAGTACGTCTCGTAAAATCCATTCATAGCCTTTTGATGCCTTTTTGCAGGTCTGGAAAATCATCTTACACAACCCAAGAAGTGGGTGTTCTCCTGGCAAGGTTTTAGGATGGCATTCCTGAAAAGCTCAGGGACCTGTGCGTCATAGTTGCGTCATTGCACAAGTGATCCTGAACCAAAACCCCCAAACCCCTAAAACCATCTAAAACCTTAGAGCCTAAACCACAAGCCCGAAGCGCAAAAAGTTGAAAGATCAAGAAACGCCTCAAAACCGCAACGCATCTTAAACCCTGAAACCTTGGGAAACCTCGATGGGTGTCTGAGCGTAAAAAACATGGATGCATTGATGTAGGCGATTGTAGCGGCCTATATGTATGGGTTATTCACCACCAAGAAAAGGGACAAAGTACATGAGGCCTCTTAAAGTAAACTTTGATGGAAGAAAAGCAAGTTTCCTGCAGATTTTCCCTCTGGTCGTCCCGATGCATGTTGGATTCCTAGACTTCTATGATCATGAATTGATTCATATGAATTTCATCTAGCAGAGTTGCTCTGAACTAAAAGGGAAACGTAGCCGATTTCCCCCAATTCCTTTTGGGCATTGCCACAGGAGAGGGCGGCATCCGACCCTTCTTTGGTATCGATCGGCCCTACACTGAGGCGCAGCGTGGGCGATGGCCTGGCAACGCGGGAAGAAGATCCCCAGTTTTGAATTTCCGTTCGTTGGTTGAAATGGTTCGATCTGGTTCAAACTTTTTATATCTGTATATACAATTATATACATGCATATACTATAGTTGGTGGAACGTTGGAGTTCCGGATTTTCGAAATGTGCATCAGTGGAATGATGATCCCTATTGACTGGTCCTTTGCAGGTTGAAACCACTAACAAGACAGACGTCACATCGGTGTACATAGTTAATGTTCAATCATTCAACGCGTGTCAACCTAGACACTTTATACATTTGTTTACAGTAAGTATGTGATGACCAGTGTTCAGACGTGTTTGGATCCGCACAATGCCATTCAGATTGAACATCTCATGATTAGTCATTGTTTGTCGCAGTGACATGGCCATGTCTTGGAAGCAAATCATCCCATTTTGAACTATAACTACAGTATACCTGGTGAAGTGGGATAGCAAATGAAGGGTGTCAAGCCATCATGAGTGGGATGGAGTACAAAAAGCCCCCCCCCAAGGGTGACCACAAACAAGCAAGGGCTGATCAAGAGAACTCGAGTTTGTGAGGTTACCTTTGGTATCCTTCGATTAGGTAATGTTTTCAAACCCTGCCCCCATTATGATACTCCTATAAAATATGTGTGGATACTCGCAGTATCCTTAAAGTGCCCTATATATTGCTCCCGTTTTCCACACACATTTCCAAGAACATGCTTGGGGGTGCAGTTTCAGCGAACTAAGTGGATATAAGTGGATATATTCCACTATAACCATAGTTATAAAATGTTATAAATGCACCTTATTCCTGGTTACCCTCCGGTAATCACACATAGCAATGGAACACCATTTGTATAGTTCCATGATTTCCCATATATAGTTACAACATGTGACAACCCAGAAAAGGAAGAATCCAGTATCATTAATTGCGTATTAATATAGGACAACACAAATATTACATGGATCCATTGTCGTCGTTGTTGTTGTTGTTGTTGCTGGTGGTGGTGGTGGTGGTGGTGGTGGTGGTGGTGTTGGTGTTGGTGTTGTTGTCGTCGGTTCCATTCCCAACGTTTCTTTTCCCCCAGTCCTGCAGGAGATCTGCAACGAGCTCCGCACACGCATGGAGGGGCGGGGCGATACGGCGCAACGCAAGCAGCAGCTCGACTCAGTAGATGTCGGGAGATCGACTCAGGAAAAAAGCCGAAATCAGGTGGGGTTCACCTTTCTGTATCTTTTTGAGCCAATAAAACGGTTGGAAAAAGGTGACCTTCATGGGGGCTTCATATTTCTTAAGCAACATTAATATAGGAATTGAACTATGAACAATGATGTCATGAACCCAATGAACACTTTTAGGTTATTTTATATTCCTTCCTACCTGAGATGACGATCCCAATTGACTACTATGTATTCCTTTGGAATGCTAAAACTTGTTAAACCACCCAAGAGATAACCATGGCTATCTTACCGTCTTGGCATCTTATACATCATAGCCACCTCACTGGCCAACCTAAGATTGGAAAAACATGAAATAAACCATAGTAAACCCCAATTTCTGGATCTTATGGCTGTTATAACCCTAGTTGTGGGATACAACTGGCCCTCGTAGAGTCCTGGTAGAGCTACTTGGCACCGGCCCAGGCAGACATTCCTGATGGACCCTTGGCAGGTGATTTAGTAGGAATAGGGAAAGATGCAATGTTCGTTTTGGGAGAATGTTCCTCCATTTTCATCAAGTTTCCTCAAGAATTTGAGCACCAATGCCGTCATTCGATTTCCCCAATTAAAAGTCGGCAATCGCTTCAAGACAAAACCCACGTTGAGGAAGATTGAGCCATAGTCAAGTCGGGTTTCAAAGCTATTTCCCCTCCAGCAATCAAACATGGAAATTGGAAAATCCCCTATAATGGAGCTCAGAATGGGAAAAGAATCAAAAAATAAACTAATAAACGGTAGATGTTCCATTGCCATTTTTGATGACCGGAGGGTACGTGGGTGTTTCTAAGAATTCGGGTACCCCTTGCCACCTACGGCTTCCCCAGCTTTATATGACCCATGCCATGACAAATGACTTAGGATCAAAACTTGAGATCCCCGCAACCATGATGTCCCGTTCTATCATTATTATTATCCCTCCACTATTCTATCACCATTTTGTTAGTGAAATTCAAATTCCCATTGGTCCACAAGTTACAATCATTGGACTCCCCCATCCCTGCCATCCAAGGAACAGATTACAAAGCTGACGGCGCAGGCAGCGTTCAGCATGCGTGGTTCAGCCGGATGATTGGTTTGAAGTGGTGGGGTATACGGTACCAAAAGAATGGGTGGTTATGACCAACTTTTTTTTTCAGTCTGAGAATGGGCTATACCCTATAATTCCCAATTTCAGGCCATTTCAAGATATTTCAATGGGGAAATGATGCACTTTCTACAGTACTGGATTTTGAGGAGATATCTCCTCCGTACTGGCTCTACTGGATATGATGAGCAAATATGATTCATGCGAAGCAGCAAACGTTAACATGGCACTGCAGGGTATCTAAGATTGGCAATTGAGATGATTGAGAATGCGTGTTTTTCTCAATGGCTCACGTTAGAATCTACTCACCAGCCGAGAGCTTCCGGAATCGTCCTCAGTGGATCAAATCTGTAATTTCTTGCATCTGATAGAAACATTGGACCCTATTCCATTGGCTGGTTACCCTCTGGTAAACTCACATAGCTATTGAAAACGGCCATTTATAGAGGATTTTCCCATTAAAATTGGTGATTTTCCAGAGTTATGTTAGTTTACCAGAGGGTAATCAGAATTTTCCATATGTTCCCCATTATTTCATGGCCATAACTCGGGGGGCTAAATTCCCATCAACAACGACATGGAACTCCTTAGAGCAGCATTGAGGAGCTCATGGCACTTCTTCCGTGAAAGAATCCGCTTCAAACCCAGGGTTTCTTGGAGGTTTCAAGTGTGTTGGTAGATAGAAAGCTATTTTTGTATATGGGTCATTCCTCTATGTTCACAGGTTAATCATTCATCATCATTCTATAGGGTGCAACTCTATAGTTGGTAGATAGTTAAGATAGGGTACTTCTGCTGGTTCATCATCATCATTATATATATCACCACATATGGGGGTGGGTCAAAACCTATTATTATCAATTTTAATGGGATGAACATCCATTTACCAGCTATTTTGATGTTCACTACCAGGGTTTTGACCCAACGCCATATCACCATTGGAATCATGGTTTATATATGGCTTATCATCCCCCCAAATGGCTGGACTGATCAATTACAAAGCTTTCAGAACCCCCAGTCGGTTGATGAATAGTTTGGCTTTTATATTACCATAATTCTGATGATCATAGTTTCACAAGCCATATCTTTGATGGGGTTAATCACCATGAAAATTCATACTAAGCTGCATATGAGTTTTCTGATTTGTCATGGTTCAACCAGCATTTTTTGTTACTTAAATCCCCCAATCGTTCGTTGTGAAATCGGCCCCGCCTGGCAGGTGCCGTTGATCCTCGCCAAACGCGGCATCGCGTGGCCTCCATCTCAAACGATGCTGGGACGAGAAAGTCACGATAGTCGGAGGAGATGTATGGATATGGAGACAGCGCAAAGGCGCAAAGCCTTCAATTTGATACATACAGAAGGATGAATTAGATTGTATTTATGTATGTCTCTCTCTCTATATATATATATATCATGAATACATACATACATACAAATATACATACAAATATACAGGGTGGTGTCGTTTTTGCTCGGTTTTTAGATCATTTGAACAGCTGAAGCGTTCATGGAGTGACCCATGTCTTTCACATACAACTATAGACTGAAGCTGAAAATGTTCACTTCTCTGACTCTGGAGGCGATGATTGCAGACTGGCTTGGTTCAGACATATTGAGATGTCTTGGATTCTCTTTGATCGCCCCTTCATTTCATGATTTATTCAGCTTGGGACTGGAAACAGCCTAAACAGTTCCTGAAAGGACAACAAAGTAAGCCTAACAGGAAAAAATCCTGCCTAAGATTCTTGGAGACAGGGACTGTCATTCCTTGAACCTTTTGCATAGGTCTTGATTGGAATCCTTCTTTTTGCCAGTTTAAGACTTGAAGAAATCTGAAATAACATGCCTAATTCAAAAAAATAAAAACAATCTAAGATAGTCCAAAAACAACTTTCAAAGACTAGCAAACACTGAATACAAGCTAAACAGTGTAAACTTCTCAACAATTAAACATGTTCTGGACCCACTTTTTATGATTTTCTGCAGTTTTGTTGGTGAGGCTTGCTTTGGTGAATTGCGCTATTGAAGCGCATCAAATGAAGACCATACTAAAGGTTTCCAATAACGTTTGGTTAAGGAAAAAAATGCTTTTCCTGGATGGTGTGAGATTAACCAACTGGTTTTGTCCTCCTCAAAAAGATCAGATGACGGTCGCAGCCCGCAGTCCCCATATTTTGGGATGACCCTAGTACCTTGATGCAGATTTCCCAACTGTGCCAATCGCTTTTTGAATCATCTGCACACAGAGAAGTCCGTGCTAAAAGTCACAGATCTTCAAGACTCATTAGTTTGCATGGTCAAAGATGTGCTTATTGAGAATGGAAGCTATGGGGCCATCGGGTCACCAGAAGTGGTTCTTAGCAGCCCCACCATGAAGCCCCAAAAATGATAGAGTCTTTTCATTAGGGAAAGGGTCGAAACCATGGCATCGTGGTGAACATAGCGAAAATGCACAGAAGGGTCTAAAGTTGGGATGTTCGTATATTTGTTGGTGCTATTTGGTATTGACATACCGGCATTCCCGGCAACGAACGTGCCGACCGCAATGCAGATTTGGGCCTCTCCTCTCGCTCCCAAATCGGTCGTTTTTCCACATTTCCTCCTGCCCCGCTTCCCTCTA
>BGPT01001358.1:1911-50473 GCA_003297045.1 Symbiodinium sp. clade C Y103
TTTCGAAGCGGGTCCCTAATAGTAAGCGCCAGACCTTAATATTAAAAACTATTTTTCCCGATTTCAAAATCAATTAAATCTCAATTTAAAACGCAATTATTACGTTGCAAAAAATTGGATTTCGAAGCGGGTCCCTAATAGTAAGCGCCAGACCTTAATACTAAAAACTACTTGGGTGCAGGGGACCCTAATAATAAACACCCCGGGGTCGACTAGTTTTTATTATTAGGGGGTGAAACCCACAAATGGTAGGTTTATTTTTAAATTGTTTTTTAAAGGGGATCAATTAAAAGTCAAATTGGCCAACCACAAATTTTCCAAAATTGGAGATGGACCCTAGTTTTTAGTATTTGGGGGACATTTAGTAATAGGGGGAAGGGATTAGTAGGATGACTATAGACCAGATATCATGTTTTGACCCTAACACATATGTTTGTTCATCTCTGAGAATGTTTTCCTGGATGTACAGTGACTGTAGTAATGACTGTTAAAAATCGGCGTTCTGGAGCTCCTCAGAAAGATGTTCCAAGCTGGTTACTTTTTTGGTGGGGAGGGGTCGTCCTAGTTCATTGAGTATTGAACCATGGTGGAGATTGGGACATGAGAATGAATTGTCTCTGCACATTCGTAAAGTGTAGAAAATGGCCATGTAGTGTAGAAAATGACCATGCAGTGAAGGGTCATCCTAGTCATCCGTTGGTTTTTAACCCCATCTAACTACAGAATATCATAGAAGATCCATTATTAATTTCGTGTGAGATCGAGAGATGGCAACGATATCAACGTGTTGCAGGAATTCGAACAAAGGCGCCAGGCAGTGACAATCAGTTGTGGCCAAAGATATTATCCACACAGCGACAATCATGACATCAACAGCCATTTGGTGATGAGTCAAAACCTATTTTGATGTGGTTAGTATAGACCTAAAATTTGGAGATTTGGAGATGGTTTCTGCAACTAAAATTCATGGTGATTTTGGGGATGGTTTCTGGTTTACCATTTTACCACATCAAACTGATACTCTAATTGGGGGGGTTGCACATCCATAGACCTCAGCCAGTTTTGCTGACCCAGACTACTAGGCTTTGAATCCAAAGCCATGTGATGACCAGTTGTTAGTTTCGTCCCTTTCAAAAGGGATCCTCCAATCTGACATGAACTATAACAAGATAATAAGGAGGTTTCTAAAGTCATGGGGGATCCGCAAATCAGGTGTCCATATTCAAATGGTCATCCATGACTTGGATGATTTGAGGGTGACCCCATGGATTGGAAACCAGAAATATGAACTCAAGGATGAGACCAAACTCCTGCTCAGCCCAGGATCGCGTAGCAGAATTCAAGGCCCAAGAGTTTCTTGTTCATGAATTGATGGGGGGTTTATACGCCCAATCTGCATTGCAGATTCCCATTTTGGGATGGATGACCATACTACAGCATGTTTGGACCATGGCGCCCTCTGGTAATCAACCAGTTTTCGATTATTGTCCTATTAACTCCTCCATTTAGTTGGGGGGGTTGATTACGGACGGGTAATTCCATTAACAATTAAACTATCCATTAATCACCAGTATTGACCATTTGCACCCAGAGTTTCTAGATAGTATATTTAGACTATATAACAACCATAGTCTATAGTATATGTATAACATTGCATACTCATTTATAGCCATAGTACTAACCATTAACATCCATTCATCACCAGTATTGACCATTTACAATCATAGTTTCTGGTGGATTTTCCAGCGCTGAGGTTATCCATTTTGATCTACTCCTGCGCCCTGCTGCGGCTTCGTCAAGATCCTTTGCTGGAAGCCACCTGCCTCGAAGCACGAGGTCGACGTGGGATCCACGTGGGATGGTGATGGGTCTGGGTATAGGAAGCCCAAAAAGGACAAAACTATGGTTATTATATAGATAGACTATGGTTGTTGTATTATGACCAAAGTTTAGTAGGTTTTTACTTTTCTGTCTTTTGGGGGCTTACAAAAAAAAACTCCACCAAATCAACAAACACTCAAATACAAATGGTGGTTTTGGAACAGGGGTACAACACTGTTCTATCATGTTCCATCGGTTTAAAAATGGGGTGTCCATGCTTCAATGACATAATCATTTGCCGATAAAAAAACGGGAAAACGCCGACTGGACAGGTAGTTTGAAACAAGTTATACAATCTGATCAAATGATTATTGGATTTGTTCAACAGTGGGTCAACGTCAAAGGAACACGGACAGTGGCTAGCTGCAGAGATTCTCAGAGCTTGAAGATAATCGGCAATGTTTCGGAGAATATTGGCCACAATTGTAAATGAGTACATATATTCCACTTATTGCATATATCATATCGATCCTTTCATTTCACATATATAATAGATAATTATAGATATATGATATATCACATATCCATTTTCAGATGAAGAATCTTCGAACTTCAACTTTTGACCCAGAATTTACACATTTATTTGACATCCCACGCTTGGGTTCACCACCTCTCTGTCGATCTTCCAGGACGTCTCAACGAGTTCAACCCTCAAAACATTTCCAACCTGGTTTACGGAGCGCCTTGGGCTGTCGTGAAAAAAGAAGGATCCCGTTGGTCGGGCCTAGGATGGTCATGGCCTGATGTGTGAACTACGATGTTGTTTTTGGGTGGAATGACAACGGGGTTTATATATACATATATATATATTATATATATATTATATATATATATTATATACAAATAATCCAAATTTTAGTAGGATTTTGTCAGTAGAAACCATCCATTTTGGGGTACCCTCATTTATGGAAACCCCCATATATGTATATACATGAAACTGGCGTAACCTTGGATGCCAACGCTCGCCGTTTTTTTTGGACCTTAATCGATCTGAAAAACAGTTGGCCGAAGACTCCACCGGGATGTGTAAAAAGTGTGCCTTCCTGAAGAAAAGAAAATTGAAAACTACTTTTGATTCTACGGTATATATTTTTGATGGTGAAATTTAGGATGCTTAGAGCCAGGCTGTGGCATGTCACACCCGCTTTGACACCCCAATTCGCAGATGAGGAGCTCTTTTGGGACTGGTTCGAACTCAAAAAACGTTACCGATTTTTTATTAGATTAGACCGACAGCTGTGGGTTTGGGTCTGAAAAATTGTTATGTTAAATATATTGTTAGGGGGTTTCCATCAATGGAGTTACCCAAAAATGGATGGTTTATAATGGAAAATCCCATTAAAGTGGATGATTTGGGGGTACCCCCATTTTAGGAAACCTCCATATATTGTTCAATGTATTTCAATGTCATGGGGTTTGTTCGGTCCCAGCCTTTGGACTAGTTTGTACAAAAAGATCCTCTTAACGATGGTTCGCCGCAAAACTCAAAGTTTTATAGCTCACCAGAAGAAAAACAACAGTGATCAAAACTCCTAGCGATATGGCTATGAGTCAAAACCCTGATACCTAGTGAACCCCAAAATAGCTGGCAAATGGATGTTCATCCTATGAAAATTGATAATAATGGGTTTTGATCCATCCCCATATGATTGAACATGGACCCAGATAGTTTCTTAAAGATGGACGTCTCCCCCCCGATCATCGAAAATTGAACTGTTTTGTAGTGAAACCCGTGGTGAAATCTGGCTTTGAGGTCCTCCATTTGTTCAGAAATTCCCAGATAAGATGCATGATCATACATATCATATACATTTACATATATATATATACACATATCATATCATACATGACTGCTTCTCGGAGGTTGATTCAGTTGATGCCATTGAGGTCGGTTTGTTGCAGTTCATGAACGAACCTTTTCTGCATGACACCTGCAATTTTGCCTCTGAGAGGACTGGATGGATCTTGTCCAGCTGTCCAGCCAATTCTTCTCAGGTATAAGAGGGATGCGGCGGGTTCCCTTCAAGTACTAAATAGGTTTTCAAATGTGTTTAAATATGTTTTAATTGTCGAACATCATAGAATTACAATTTCATGATACTGTAGGTATTCAAAATTTACACTCAACAAAATGCATAATACTTTTTCTAATACCGTAATACCTATTGACATATCTACCTGGAGCGTCCTGGAGCGAATTTTTGGTCGGTGGAGTCCTTCGTTTTCCAACCCCTGAAGTTTTAGATGATTGGTTTAGATGGTTTATGCCGGAGTTAGATGGTTTATGGATGGTTTATGGATGGAAAAACCGTGCTTCGGATGACCTGTTTCTGGGTCGATTTCTTGTCTTTGCCGCAGGATGGCCATGTTCAGTGCGCAGGGCATTTCGAACATGACGTATGCCTTGGGGCTTCTGGGTGCCATGGCGACGGGTCCAAGGGGTCTTTTGGGGTGAGGCCTACCCTTTGGTAAAGTAACATAGCTATGGAAAATCACCATGGGAAAAACCACTATGTCTATGGCCATTTTCAACAGCTATGTTAGTTTACCAGAGGGTACATGATGATTTCATGAAGGGAATTGGATATTTCAGAAACAGATCTGGGATAAAAAAATGGGGAAATCATGGGTAAACAATGACGATGATGATGATGATGATGATGATGATGATGATGATGATGATGATGATGATGATGATGATGATGATGATGGGACAACTCATAATTTAAGATAAAGATTGAGAAATATCACATCTCACTATAGACTGTGACCTTTTTTGGGAGTATCAAAGCTTGGCCGTCCTGACCATTTGTCAGAAGTGCATATCGATCTTAAACAGATGAGAAAGGGAAGCAATTTTGAAACGCAATGTTGGAGGTATACCCCACAACATTGACGATGTTACCTACTTAATAGGCTAGAAAAAATATGTTTTATGCGCTTGGTTGCTGCTATTGCATCCAATTACTGGTAATGGTTGGGATCAGCCACTCTTCAGTGCAATGACAGGCCCCAGTAAGCCCAAAGCCACATGCAGCATCACTGCATGGAAGAGAGAAAAACCGTGGTAAACCCAACATGTAAAAAAAATAAATAAACGACGGATACTGTGGTCATGTTTATTGTTGAATAATATATCATATAGCAACCACCAAAGAGATAAAAAAAAGGAATGTCCCACTATGTTAGTAGGATTTGTGCCAACTTCTATATTTTTTGTGGTTTCTACCCTCTGGTTATTTAACGTAGCTATGGAAGATCACCGTGTTGAATAGTATATTACTCATATTACTATAAATCATCTACAATTGGGTCATTTTCAATAGCTATCTTAAATCACTGGAGGGTACATTATTATCACCATCGTTACCCATTACTTATGTTGGATATCAATATCATTAACCATCAATCATTGTTAACCATTGCTAACCATTCCTAATCACCATTCATCATCATTAATCATGCTTAACCATTATTCATCAATGAATTACATTGGGGCTTTACTACATTGATGAATACTACTTCACCATTATTCATCAATGAAGTATATCAACCATGATCAACCATGATTAACCCTTAATCATTGTTAACCACTGCTATTCTGTGGTATGCTTCATAGTGGATCCATTGCTCCACCCTGAGGCTATCCCCATTTGCGCTTCCTGCGCGCGGTCGCTGGAAGCTTTCTCTTGGCCTCGCGGAAGGAAGACGGGGCATGGGGGGGGGGCCATGGTTCGAACTGGGGAAAGCTGTAAATGTTAGCAAAAGAAAGGAAAAAGAATGAAAAAGATGGAAAATCAATGAAAATCACCGGCCGTGAATAATTCCTTTACCCAGGATTTACCCATCATTTACCCATCATTCACCACTTCACTTAGATTTGCTGCTTGGATGATTTTTGGCTTATTCTCCCAATGGCAAAAATCCGCAAGAAATGACGAATCGATTAAGGTTTTTTTTTTTCTGGGGGGGTTCCTGAAGCAAATCCAAGCCTAATTGCCCCTCATCAGTATATGATTCATTATAGAACTGGTGAATGAAGGGTACATGCTGGGTAAATGTTGGAAGGGGGGATCCATACTGATCATTGCTCCATAGTCCATGATTTTGTGATTAATTATTCATAACGAATCCAGAATGGAACTAGGCAATCCAGAATGTTGTTTAACCATTATCATTGTTTTTGTTTCATGATCGAATTATATAGTTGACCAAGACAAAATGACTGATTAAATGATACTAATGTGGCAAACCCAAATAGTAAACCATCCCCCCATTTCAATCCATGTTCACGCGAAATATGGTTATCAATATCTCCCATGATTCAAAGTCAACTATGCACGGTCAAACGACACTTTGGCGGCTGAACAACGGCGCTTTTTCGACGAGGCCAATCTTCTGGCCATGGGCCTCTTGTCCTCGCCATGCTTCAGCAGAAGATGATGAAGGAGGATGAGAAGATGAAGAAGAAAAGAGACCTTGAAAGGTGGCAGAAAAAGATGGCGTGTGAGGCAGAGGCAGCAAAAACCCAATACAACCAGGACAATGAAATGAGGAGGAAAACCACCTTGGCCATCAGTGCCAGGAAGCGGCTGAGATCCCTAAAAAAAGGGGCGGCCGGAAGGAAGCTCAGAAGCAGTACGCCTTCGCACATTGAGGCAGGATGTTCAATGTTGTTCTTTTCTGGATTCTACTTCATGTTTCAACCTTTTCTTGGTTTACATCCATGACTCACTAATATATAGAAGTGGTTAATGTTGGGTTAATGTTGGGTTAATGTTGGGTTAATGTTGGGTTAATGTTGGCTACTGATGTTTTATGTGAATGGGAAGTGATCCCGGAAATGGGATTCAAGCAGTAAAGATTGGGTAGACCAACTGGCGAAGGGTGGTTAAATACCACTGAAGATTGCTACAGATGATATATGAGCCTCACCAACTTCTTTTTGCAAGGTGTCCAAGATGTGCAAGGTAAACAAGCCAAGAATGAATAAATGCAGGCGGAACTGTTTCAATTGACTATACACCTTGGTGAATAATTCAGGGCTCAACTGGACGATAGAGCTTCCAAGGTTAACCAGCGTGTATTGTATGATGACATTTCATATGGCAATGTGTTGTGGGCAAGGTTTGAATCCAGCTTCAGACGCTTCTTTCGCGGTCTGAAAATATGCCTCCTGTCATAATCCTTGTAATCCTCGTGACTTTACAGTAAAACCAGGGTAAAACCACCAAGCTTTGTTCCAGGATCAATCCCTACAGCACCCCTAAAAATGGGGATCATGATACCTTCACTTGAGACAGAGAACCCAAAGAAGACTAAGAAGACACGGATGAATTTGGATGCGCGGTGTAGAAAACATTGGTAGGTCGCACATTGCCCATCAAAGCCATTGGTCCAAGGAGTCGATGCCAAACATGTGAACCCCCTACCCTCTGGCAATCACACGTGGCTTGCTGGAAAATCCATCGTTGAGTCCGATGATGTTCCCAGCTACAAACCTCCATAAGAATGGATGTCCAATTGCTATGTTTGATTACCAGAGGGTATGTTTGATCATCCAAGCGTTGCTTTTCTCGTCGATTTTTCCCTTCACTCCATTGCCTGCAGGATCCATTCATCCCGCAGCACTTGGGCAACATGGCGCATGCCTTGAGTCTGTTGAAAGGTGAGGGACTGGCGTGGTGCTTGAAACATCTGTTTGAGGGCTGGTTGAGCCTTGAACAATGGCGGTTTAGCCATGAAAAATGGTGGTTTAAGCGTGAAAAAACTGATTGTTGAAGTAATAAGAACTGGTTGAAACAGCCAACCAGAGATGTTCTAGGGTTGCTACAAGCTTTTTATGGCCAAATGATCGCCACAAAGGAGAGAAATGTGCAATGTTACCACTTTATTTGCCCAACTTAATCTTCTTTGCACCTGTGGTGTTGGGAGCAGTCCTGTTTCCTGGGGATATTCTGGGGGTATAGTTTACTACAGTTGACTTTATCCGCTTGAAATATATCTATTTTCCTGTACACAATTTTGATACGTATACATATGTTGCCTACAGTTGAGAGTACCTTACCACCTGGCGATGATACAACCAGTCATGGTTAAGCCGTGATGAAGGGTAGTCCTTAGATGGGCCATGGGAACGGGTAATTGGTTTGTAACTGNTACCTTACCACCTGGCGATGATACAACCAGTCATGGTTAAGCCGTGATGAAGGGTAGTCCTTAGATGGGCCATGGGAACGGGTAATTGGTTTGTAACTGTGTTATAACCCCAATACATCCCCATGTATAATCCACTTACCAACCATAGATGTTATTTTCCCATTGATTGATTAATAGATGGTTCCCCCATTCAACAGCCAATAAATGATAGTAAGAATAGTATGCCAAACCGGCCCCATCCGGCCCCTTTATTGTCCTAAAAGGACAATATTGTTACTAGCTGGTCAACTAACTCCATGACCCNAGTAAGAATAGTATGCCAAACCGGCCCCATCCGGCCCCTTTATTGTCCTAAAAGGACAATATTGTTACTAGCTGGTCAACTAACTCCATGACCCATCTAAATATGCTTTTTTGTGATGTATGATGATTTACCCATCAAACATGGTGATTTTCCATAGGGTTGGTGAACTCCTCCAAGTTGGTGATTTTCAGACAAAGCCGTATGGATACAGGATACACAGCCACCACTTGAAGACTGTCACAATCAAATTGATGATTTATTTTTGTTCGAAATCAGCCGTGGGATTGAAATCTGGGACATTCTGTGCACTTGGACATGGTTAGTTAGTGTATTTATCGAAGGAAGTTTAGAAGCTAAACCTTCCGACAATATGGACAGATGCAAAAGCACAGCCAGGAAAGAAGTCAGAAGATGGAGACAGTCAGAAGATGAGAAAGTCAGAAGAGAGAAGATGCAGGTGCGCGAAAAGGTAGGAAAGTCGCGAAACACTGTGTTTTTCCAATGTTTCGTGGCTCCGGNGAAGATGAGAAAGTCAGAAGAGAGAAGATGCAGGTGCGCGAAAAGGTAGGAAAGTCGCGAAACACTGTGTTTTTCCAATGTTTCGTGGCTCCGGAGGGTTGAAAAGTAAGCTCGCTCAAGCGCGAAGCACATTTTAAAGTGAAAAGGTACAAAGCACCTCAGCATCGGAGCGCCTTTGGAAGTTGAGATGTGGAAAAAGTATACTCCGTTGTGGCGCGAAGCACATTTGGAAGTCAACATTGGCAAAACACAACATTCTCGGAGCACTTTTGCAAGTTCAGATGTCGAAAAAGTACACGGTGGCGCGAAGCACCTTTGGAAGCAAAAATGCACATAACACCTCAGCTTCGAACCGCTTTTGGGAGTTGCGAAGACGCAAAAAGTGCACACCGTTGTGGCGCGAAGCACATGTGGAAGTGAAAATGTTGAAAACACCGCATGCTCAGAGAATTCTTGGACGTTCACACCTGCTTTTGTGTGGCAGGCGCAAGGGATTCTGCACCTCGTCAAAAGTGAGCTAAACGTGTGGATTTTGCAGCATTTTCTACAACGATGGCAGGCGTGGGACATTTGAAGAGGATCTGCACTGATGCGTTTTTCGTGGCAGGCGCAGTACAAGAGATGCGTCAAGCAGAGATGTGAAAAGGTCAGGGCGTTGATTTCCTGAGAGGGGTTGCATTTTGGAACATTAGATCTTCAGGTTTGTCAAAGTCATTTTGCGTGACAGGTGCAGCACTTCGTATGACCTGGCGTCACCTTTTCGTGGCAGGCGCAGTACTTTAGAGACGTGGCCTTCACCCAAGCATTCAACTTTCATTTGTGCAGGAAGCCTCGCAGAATTGCTATTCATTTGATGGTGCCAACTTGGAAAATGGAGGAAGTCTCGCAAAGTTGCTTCGTTTCGGAACGTTACACTACACTACACTACAACTACAACTAGAACTACAACTACAACTACAACTACACTGCACTGCAACTACAACTACACTGCACTGCAACTACAACTACACTGCACTGCAACAGCAACTACCACTACAACTATAACCACAACCACAACAACCACAGCAACCACTACAACTACACTACCATGCACCGCACTACAACTACAATTACAGCTACAANCAACTATAACCACAACCACAACAACCACAGCAACCACTACAACTACACTACCATGCACCGCACTACAACTACAATTACAGCTACAACAACAACAACCACAACAACCACAACAACCACTACAACCAATACAACCAATACAGCTACAACCACAACTACATCTACAACTACAACCACAACTACATTGCATTACAACTACACTGCGCTGNACAACAACCACTACAACCAATACAACCAATACAGCTACAACCACAACTACATCTACAACTACAACCACAACTACATTGCATTACAACTACACTGCGCTGCCTCCAACCACTTGTTTGTCCATCAGTGGGTTCGCTCTGCCATCCATCATTCACAGCAACGAGCCGCTCCTATAGGTTTCCTACTTTTGAAACTTCCGCCACCGCCTTGTGCGGTACTACTGGTACATAACTCACTGACACAGTAGTATCTTGCACACAAGCCAAGGCATCCGTGACCTCAGCAGCACGTCTCCAGCCTCGTCGGGTCACGGCATGCCAATTACGCGCTCTCATCATGCAGCTGGTTCAGCCAACTGCTCGTTCCCGTTCACGAAGCCAGCATGCTGCTGCTCGCTCCCGCTCACGGAGCCATTCCCGCCACCACAAAAGAAAAAACCCGGGAAAAGGCCGCCCTTGCCGTCGAACGGTTTTTTTGGAACATTTGGCGGACAGGAGATGAAGAACCATCCGACCGATCGCAATTGAAGAAACAAAAGGGAAGCGGACCAGAGCCGGAGAATCACTCAGCATGTGTCATTCTTAATCGGGAAGCCAATGAGTCCCAATGTAGCCTATAGCCAACAAATCTCTAGAAACATTGAAGCTGTAAGTATGGGAAAAGATGAGGATTTCGGCAAGAAAACATGGTTGTATGAGCATTGTTTGCAGTGAACTACCCTCCAGTACCGGTTCACAAAATGGGTCATGTGAATAAGATCGCTTTCTATTAACAACAGTTCGGGTATAGAAAGTTGAAACGTAGCGGGACATTGCGACATAACTAGCAAAAGATGGGTAAAGAAACAACAACCCCAAGCTATCGCTATTGGGGAATAAGTAGTGACAATATCTAGGAATGGATCTCCTGGCACCAGCTGGCATTGTATAATACAATGGAATGGAGCTTCTGGCTCCAGCTGGCATTGCATAATACAATAGAAGGGATCAGACTGCACAAGACGTAAAAATGTAATTACGGCAAACCGCCGTTATTTGGTAATTTTGTAAAACGCGGTTATTGACAAACAAGGCGCGGTTCAGGATTCAATGTTGAAAACGTGGCAATGAGCTCGTCTCGAATAGTAGATATCTATTTTCCTGTACAAAATTTTGATACGTATACATATGTTGCCTACAGTTGAGAGTACCTTACCACCTGGCGATGATACAACCAGTCATGGTTAAGCCGTGATGAAGGGTAGATCTTCGGTGGGCCATGGGAACGGGTAATTGGTTTGTAACTGGGTTAAAACCCCAATACATCCCCATGTATAATCCACTTACCAACCATAGATGTTATTTTCCCACTGATTGATTAATAGATGGTTCCCCCATTCAACAGCCAATAGATGATAGTAAGAATAGTATGCCAAACCGGCCCCATCCGGCCCCTTTATTGTCCTAAAAGGACAATATTGTTACTAGCTGGTCAACTAACTCCATGACCCNAGTAAGAATAGTATGCCAAACCGGCCCCATCCGGCCCCTTTATTGTCCTAAAAGGACAATATTGTTACTAGCTGGTCAACTAACTCCATGACCCATCTACATATGTTTTTTTGTGATGTATGATGATTTATACATCAAACATGGTGATTTTCCATAGGGTTGGTGAACTCCTCCNTACCTTACCACCTGGCGATGATACAACCAGTCATGGTTAAGCCGTGATGAAGGGTAGTCCTTAGATGGGCCATGGGAACGGGTAATTGGTTTGTAACTGGGTTATAACCCCAATACATCCCCATGTATAATCCACTTACCAACCATAGATGTTATTTTCCCACTGATTGATTAATAGATGGTTCCCCCGGTCAACAGCTTATAGATGATAGTAAGAATAGTATGCCAAACCGGCCCCATCCGGCCCCTTTATTGTCCTAAAAGGACAATATTGTTACTAGCTGTTCAACTAACTCCATGACCCATCTACATATGTTTTTTTGTGATGTATGATGATTTATACATCAAACATGGTGATTTTCCATAGGGTTGGTGAACTCCTCCNTCAACTAACTCCATGACCCATCTACATATGTTTTTTTGTGATGTATGATGATTTATACATCAAACATGGTGATTTTCCATAGGGTTGGTGAACTCCTCCAAGTTGTTTGGTGAACTCCATCCAGCTGGCTGTGGGATGGCAGGCACAGTTCCGATTCGATGCGAAGTTCCAGCCGTGCCAAGGCTGCGCGCCGCTGGCTCCGTGCTCTGGGTGAGACTGAAAATGAGGTAATGGATGGTAGTGTTAGCAAAGAAATGCCATAAACCATCATAAATTACATAAACCACCAATATCTTTGATGCTGTAAACTACCATCGATAATTTCATGGTAAATTTGGGGATGGGTGACTAGAACTCGCATTTTTGTAGGTGACACAATGATTCACCAGTGGATCTAGGGCTACCCTATTTTCAGACAAAGCCGTATGGATACAGGATACACAGCCACCACTTGAAGACTGTCACAATCAAATTGATGATTCATTTTTGTTCGAAATCAGCCGTGGGATTGAAATCTGGGACATTCTGTGCACTTGGACATGGTTAGTTAGTGTATTTATCGACGGAAGTTTAGAAGCTAAACCTTCCGACAATATGGACAGATGCAAAAGCACAGCCAGGAAAGAAGTCAGAAGATGGAGAGAGTCAGAAGATGAGAAAGTCAGAAGAGAACAGATGCGGGTGCGCGAAAAGGTAGGAAAGTCGCGAAACACTGTGTTTTTTCCGATGTTTCGTGGCTCCAGAGGGTTGAAAAGTAGGCTTTCTAAAGCGGTGGGCGCGGAGACATCTTGGCAGATGAGAGATGAAAAATTGCACGCCGTTGTGGTGCGAAGCACATTTGGAAGTAAAAAGTGACACAACACCTCATGCTCGGACCACTTTTGGAAGTTAAGATGTGGAAAAAGTGTACGGCGTTGTGGCGCGAAGCACATTTTGAAGTAAGAAGTGTTAAAAACTGTCGGTCTCGGAGCACTTTTGGAAGTTGAGATGTTGAAACAGTGCACGGCGCCGTGGCGCGAAGTGCATTTGGAAGTGAAAAGTGTTGAAAACTGGCAGCCTCGGACCACTTTTGGAAATTGAGATGCGAAAAAGTGCACTGGCGCTGTGGCGCGAAGCACATTTGGAAGTGAAAATGTTAAAAACACCACATGCTCGGACCACTTTTGGAAGTTGTGATGTCGAAAAAGTGCACGGCGTTGTGGCGCAAAGCACATTTGGAAGTGATAATGTTAAAAACACCACCCGTTCGGAGCATTTTTGGACGTCCAGACGTCGTTTTGTGTGGCAGGTGCAAGGGATTCTGCACCTCGTCAAAAGTGAGCTAAACGTGTGGGTTTTGTAGCATTTTCAAAAATGATGGCAGGCGTGGGACATTTGAAGAGGATCTGCAAAGATGCATTTTTCGTGGNGTCAAAAGTGAGCTAAACGTGTGGGTTTTGTAGCATTTTCAAAAATGATGGCAGGCGTGGGACATTTGAAGAGGATCTGCAAAGATGCATTTTTCGTGGCAGGGGTAGTACAAGAGACATCTCAAGGAGAGATGTTAGGAGGTCAGGGCATTGATTTCCTGAGAGGAGTTGCATTTTGGAACATTAGATCTTCAGGTTTGTCAAAGTCATTTTGCGTGACAGGTGCAGCACTTCGTATGACCTGGCGTCACATTATCGTGGCATGCGCAGTACTTTAGAGACATGGCATGGAATAATCGCAAAACGCATTGGTACGAGGCCGGCAGCTGCAGAATCAACTTGTCATTTTTCAAGGAAGCCTCGCAGACTTGCTTCTTTTTTGATGTTGCCAACTTGGAAAATGGAGGAAGTCTCGCAGATTTGCTTCGTTTTGGAATGTTACACTACAACTACAACTACAACTACAACTACAACTACAACTACTACAACTACAACTACAACAACTACAACTACAACTTCAGCACAACTTCAACTACATGACAACTACAACTACAACAACTACAGCTACAAGTACTACAACTACTACAACAACTACAAAAACTACACCTACAACTTCAAAACAACTTCAACTTCATGACAACTACAACTACAACCACGACAACTACAACTACTACAGCTACAACTACAACAACTACAGCTACAACTTCAACTACAACTTCAACTACATGACAACTACAACTACAACTACAACAACTACAACTACAACTACTACAACTATTACAACTACAACTACAACTCCTACAGCTACAACTTCAACACAACTTCAACTACATGACAACTACAACTACAACAACTACAACAACTACAACAACTACAACAACTACAGCCAGAACAACCACTACCATTACAACTACAACTACAACAACTACAAGTACAGCCACACTAACCACTACAACTACACTACACCACACTGCACTGCACTACAAATACAACTACAACTACATTACAACTACAACTACAGCCACAACTTCATCTACAACTACCACAACTACAACTACACTTCATTACAACTACACGCTGCCTCCAACCACTTGTCGGTCCATCAGTGGGTTCGCTCTGCCATCCATCATTCACAGCAACGAACCGCTCCTATAGGTTTCTTACTTTTGAAACGTCTGCCACCGCCTTGTGCGGTACTACTGGTACATATACATATCATATATATATATATATAACACTATATTGACCCCCAACGAGAGAAAAAAATGGAAAACATGTGTGATTGTGTTCAGTATTTTAGTAAGATTTGACTTTTCCACATTTTGGGGGCATGCATAAGAATGAATCACAATGATAAGAATAGTCATGAAGACCTCAGACTCCCCCGCTGCGCAGGCTCCTGCGACCTGATGCGGAGAGCAAAAATCCGCGATCCAGCGATGAGTTTCGATGTTTGAATAGGTGGATAAACATACCATTTTAGAGGTAGCCACCAGTATTTATTTTTGTGCACCTCAGTCACGTTACACCAGCTATTTGTTAATTTCGTTCATGTTCTTCATCTTAGATGTGGAAACCACTGGTATGAGGGCTTTGATCACCCAAAAAAAATGTGGGACAATCAGCATTGTCCTTTTCTCCAATTTGGAAAATCATGGATTTTTCGGGTATCCATGGGTACCCCACTTTTGAAGACCCACTAACCTCCAGAGGAGGAGCACGACCGGATGAGGGAAGAGGTGGTGGACCTGAAAATTACGGCAGGGGGTTCTCAGCCGGGGCGTTTCGGGGTGGGGAGGAATCGGGGAGTCAGCATTGCAGCTACGAGTTCTGTAAAATGCAGAACTGTGATTGAACAGGAGTTCGGGGTTTTCGAACTGGGATACATATAGAAACTACCATGGAACCCGCATTCCATGGGTCTCTTCCAGATTGATTTTCCTATAGAAACACAACATCTTTGAAGTTTCATCGTTCGTATGTCAGTGTTTTCGACATCCCTCCAGTGGCTCTTCGCCATTCGCCATTCGCAACGACGGCGTCCTAGGTGGACGGTCTGGAAACGGAGCGCGACTTCTACTTCCAGAAGCTCCGTGACATCGAGATCATGTGCCAGGCCGCGGTGAATGAGCCGCGCGCTCTGAAAAAGGGTGTCAGGTTGACTGCTGGTGAAAAAATTGGTGTTTTTTGATGTTTTTTGTTGGTGTTGAAGGTTCTTTAAATGTTGGTTTTTGTTGATGTTCAATGTCAACTTGAAAAAAATGTGTGTTTGACGTTTCTTTTTCACGTGGCAAAAATGTGTGTGTTTTTGATGGAAGCAACACAAGCCAAAAATTGGGATGATCCCAACCGACCTCTCGTAAAATCACCTGGAAATCCGGAGGCCAAATACTTTTATAGAATCTAATGTGTCTATATCATTTTATATTCATAATTATCTATATATTATATTATGTTTATATAATAGATATCAATTCAACAAGTATATTTTGAGATATGTATTCGAATAGAGAGTGCAGAAGATCTTTGCAGATTTGTGTTTTTTGGGAGGGTTCCAAAGCGGAAGGCGAACCTATCACGGGGGCGAACGTGATATGAACGAGGATTCTCGCAGTTTCCGGAAGATTTCTCCATGTGACAAAACCATTTCATATTGCTTGCCGTTTGGTAGCCTCCTGAAATGATTGGAAATGGATACAGTATGAATGCTAGGGTTTCCTTTGTGCGCGATTGTCAAAGTTTTTTTCCGTCAATTTGGGGTTCTGCAGATACATGCGGGCACCAAGGTACTATGCCCCTGTTCAAGATGCGATGTGGCAATCTAGTAGCGATGTGGCAATCTAGTAGCAACATCCAAATCAGAAACAATTCCTAGTTTTACGATTTGGTTTACTATAGTATTCTTAGTACAACCAAGAAGAAACTAAAGCACATTGGGTTGAAAGCCAGCCAAACTGGTGGAATTGGCCTGGCTCGACTTGTCACCAGAATCCTGAGAATCATGGGGTGTCTCCAAGCTGATGAGTTCGTGGTGTCATTCTTGTCATTCAGGGTGATCACAGACAACCGGTGCTCCATTGACCAACAACCCCAGGGAGCATGGTGATGATCTGTCACAAGATGATGGGCAGTGTTTGGAGCAGGTAAGTCTGGTTAAACCCCCATTGTGGACTGGAAAACCATGGAAAACCATCATCATAAACCATCATAAACCCATGAACTGAGGACTTATGAGCCGCTATGAACCACTTTCTAATCCCCATGCTTGCATGTTTGTGGGAAAATCATGGAAAATCCCTGCTTTCTTGGTCAAAGATTGTCAAAGCAAACCATTGTTCGCAGGCTATGTCCTGAGATTTGCTTGAGAATGGGGTATCCCGTTTTCCCATGTTTTCCCATATTTTCCCTCTCAAAATGTGGATCTTCGGGGCCCTGCAGTACCCTACATTTCGCACTGTGCAAGGCGTGGGAAGAAAATCCCACGGTGTCCATGACGGC
Organism: Symbiodinium sp. clade C Y103; assembly: GCA_003297045.1. NCBI lineage: Eukaryota > Dinophyceae > Suessiales > Symbiodiniaceae > Cladocopium > Cladocopium sp. clade C. The sequence continues at coordinate 19,057 of BGPT01001358.1, forward strand.
CGGCTGCGGGGATGCAGTGGAGGGATCCGGTGGTTAAACTATATCAAGTATTGGGTCCATTATATGGATTATTGGGATAGTTCTTGGTTGCCATTCTTGGGTTTCTTAATGATGCTTGGATTGCGAATGATTTGGGGCTCATTTTCCCGGAAATCACTACTTTGGGAATCGATGAAGGGAATATGATCGGAATATTTGATATGTTTGTTGGGGTTCCTTGAGCAAATCCAAGTATTCCCTTGGTTTCTTTTTACTCACGTGCCGACAGGTAAATAAATTTGTGGAAGAGATTCAAAACATCCTCTATGCGAAGGCTCGAGGGGTTGAAGCCCGTCCATTTCGGAAGACGAGCCGCGATCCGGCATACGAAAGTCGCAAAGTCACAGGGAGGAGGGTCACCACTGATAGTGGCAAACAAAGAACGTGTTTCTCAGAAAATAATGATGTGGTTTCCTCATGAAAGTAGCACTTTGGGGCATCCTAGATTTTGAAACACACTGCTGGCCTCCAGCCTTGAATGTCAGACCGGCCCCCCAGCTGGAAGTTGGTGTTCTCCATTTTTGTTTGACCCATCAACCACAGATATTGGGAGGTTTCCTAAAATGGTGGTACCCCCAAAACATCCATTTTATTTATCCAATTTAAATAGGAGTTTCATGCATTTTCGATGATTTTCCATTATAAACCATCCATTTTGGGGCTCCTCCATTGATGGCATCCCCTTGGATTCCCGGGGAAGTCTCTCATCCCATAGGAACGTCATAAAGTTCAGGGCCATCAGGGCCAAGGGGAAATCCTCGAAAATCACCAAACAAATGAACATGACTGATGATGATGATTCTTTTCAATTCATTATTTATTATATAGTTATGATTATGGTTTGCACATGTTTGCACAGCTTGTGCAGTGGAACATGCAAGTGTACATGTGCTGCCTTTGTAGAAATTTTGTTTCAGTCCACAATTGAAAACCCCCCACTCCCGCCTCGAGTTTGGGGAAGGATTTTCCAATTTTTGGGCTTTTGTAATAGCGACAGTGGTGAGGTTGCTGTCTGTGTTGGACAGCTGCCCACCACTGTATAAAATCAGGAATCCTTCAGCCCTTGCATCAAATTTTGAATGATTTGGCCAGGGTATGCACTGGGAACGCAGCATGTTTCTGGTTTAATTTATTTTGATGATGATGATGATGATGATGATGATGACGACGACGACGACGACGACTGGTTAGGGATTCTTAAAAGAAAAACAACCATAGGAATGGGATGATTGGTTGATATGAGGAGCATGTTCATGTTTTGGGCATGGTTTCAAACCGCCAGGAAAGTTAGGTCGGTGAATTTCTCTCTTGATGCATGCTAAGCTTCGCTGACTGGAAAATCATCATGGAAATTATAGGCAAATCATCGGACTACGTAGGCCATTTTCCAGATAGCGAATTGCTGCATTGTCGGAAGGTATCTTCTAACTCTTCCTGACAGAACCATACTGCATGTTTTTATTTGGAACCCATATTGCACGGGCGAGAATTTTGTCGCTGCCGCGAACGCGTTCCTTGCATATACTTCGCGACCGGCCTTTGTAATCAAACAGGCTTGCTGTAATCAATGCACCAGTCGGGACCTAAGTGCGAAAGCTTCTGGTGGAAAGGGGGCCGTCCTCCCATGCCTGCCAAGAAGGCAACAAGACACAAGCGACCCAGCAAGAGCTGACTTCACTGTTGGTGGCTAGCTCCCTAGCGTTTTGTTTCGCCTTGGATCGCATTTGTCAAGGCGTCCTTTAGTTTGTAGGCGCTAAAGCCACCCCAAGCTTTTGCTGGGCACCACCGTCTTTTCTGTGCTGTTTTTGGCACTTTTGCACACGTCATTGACGCCACCACCTCAACTTCCACTTGTCATCTTCCTGCCAGGACGATGAAGAACTGGCTGCCACCGCCGGGGCGCCATAGCTGCCACAGCCCATAGCAGTGACGGCCGCCATAGCCGTAGCGCAACAACTGCTGAATGAACCATGCATTTGTTCATGCTCAAGCTCCTACAGTCAGAGAGGAGGCCATTGAAAGACGCCAACACGAGGAATAGGAGTTTCACATATGGGCGTGGGCCAAAAGACCTGCATCTTGGGATGGGCAATTAACGGTCAGAATGATAGGTTTTGTACATTTTGTAGGACAATGCGGGGCCGATTGCTGGGTAATAATGTTTAGTGGCTGAATGAGGACATCTGAAGCTAGCAAAATGAACATCCGAGAACATGCAAGCAGCTGACATTGGGTCAACTGCCCTTGCAACAATTGTTTGGAGCCAGGGATGGTGATTATGCCCATGCGAAGTGAAGTGGTGAAAAAAAAACCCTTGAAACCCACAAAAAAAAAACTGGCTGGTAAAAACGTCTTGTTGACAGGTCAACGGCTGGCACAGCATAAGTTGCTCCAGCATCAATTCCGATGCAACAAATCTGCATGTAATCGGGACATCACCTTTAAGTGATACATGTGAATTTCATCCATAATACGAAAGTTTTTCAGGGTACCCAGCACCGCCACAAATGGCAGGGCAGACAGCGTTGTTGCTCCCAACGGAGGGGGCCAGTACCATATAGCACTTGTGTCGTCAGCTTTGATGCAGTCGTTGTGGTGAACGCAGGGGGAAGTCGTCCACCAAGTCCCACTCTGCATAATTTGTTGCCACCAATGCAATTTTGGACCAAAAAAATCAACACACTGGCAGTGCCAGGAAAGTAACATCCTACTAGAATAGTGATACTTCATTTATTTCCCCACTTGTCAGGCCACTCTGGTTTTTAACAAAGGTGCAACTCCTTGTTCTTCCTTCTCCTTTTTTTTCCTGCCTCTCCTTCCTTCTTTATCCCTCGTCGTTTCCGTCTCTGCCATCTCGTCATTACTGTGGATCGCGAGTTCTGGAGGCAGCTGGGCCCGCCTGGACCCAAACACGTCAGATAGAATGCCACATAGAATCTTCCATCAAAATGTGTCAATAGATGTAAATCTTTTGATTCAAGTCACGAGCACGACAGTGGCTATGATTTGTGAAATCCCAATCTCCACAGCAACTATTACACTAAACATAATCCAGCAAGTGTGAAACAAAAATGAAATCTTATAAGATCTTATAAGATCTTATAAGATCTTATAAGATTCTAGTAACTCCCGATTTTTTTTCCGAGTGATCCCCACCTTAAGCTATTCTGACATAGTTTGTGACATACCATCCGGAAATATACATGGCATCTATTTTGACATTCTTTCTAGCACTATTCTGGCAATCTACCTGGCATTTATTTTGACATTTTTTTGCGCATTCTATTTGGCATCTATTTTAACATGTTTTTCTGGCATTCTATCTGGCATTTATTTTCCAGGTTTTTTTGGCATCTATTCTGGCGGGTAATCCCTTCTGTTCATTTCACCATAGGAAACGAATTTTACTACTGATCTATGCAGATTTTTGCAGACTTTATCTGGGTTTGTCTGACAATAAAGTCCCTGAAAATCCAATGGTTTACTGTTCTTTCGCATTTATATTAAGGGACTGTTTAGGGGTATACCCATTTTCAGTCACCATCTATAATTTTGTTTGACAAAGATCCATGGCATCCCTCGGCACTGTTCCGCCATGTGTTCAAACTACCCAACGCTGCGGCATGCTTTCGACCATTGTATGCAAAAAGGGGCACATCCTCCTGACGCGCAGCGGGCAAAAGAATTCTCGTGAAGAACAGGTTTGGCAAGCAAGCCTAAATGGAGTTGTTCGATTCATGTGTGTTTGTTGATGCTTATTGATTAGTGGATGTCGTTTCGGGGGTTTGATTTTGGTTCTTGTTGTTTCTATTTTGGTCCTATGGTCCTAGCTACGGTTTGTTGGGTAAATCAAAACATAATGATTTGTGGTTATTGGTTCATTCGTAGAAAAAAAAAACATTCCCCTAAAACCAAACACTCCCTGGAAACTGGAAACCATGGTTTAGTTTAGTGGGGAATTTACACTTGTTTGAAACCATTTAGGGGGTGTTGATTTTTAGAATTAATTGTTGGGGGATGGGATTACTCAAAAATATGATACGCACAAGGACCAAAGGGTGGCCCAAAAAGATAGGAAAGTGTTTCTGGGATGTTAGTTCCCGGAGAATTTCATGTAATTTTCAGGTTTCCAACGTTTCTATCTCTGACTGGGGGTTGCTAAGCTTGCAAGATTCGCCATGATGGTCTCATGAAGTCCCTGATGTGCGGGGAAAGTGGTGATTGTTGATTATCCTCCGGTAACTTAATATAGCTACGGACAACGACCTATTTATTGGTGAATTAAATCAAATTACCTGTTGAACCTGGTGATTTTCCATAGCTATGTTAATTATTGTTAAATTACCAGAGAGTAATTTGGATTTAGTGAGATCTAATGATGAATCATAAATTGACATTGACGCCAATGTGTTTGTCCTGGCTCCTGGAAACATATCATTTCCACTAGGTGGAAGTTTGGATACGATGCTACATCTTGCTACAAGATGTCCGGTTGTAAGGGCCTTCCAACAACGTGTATGCTTTGGCCAAGGTCATCAATAGCTGGATGATTGATAGTTCATGTTTATTAAGACCCCCTAATCGTATGGAAAGCTTCTCGTGGGTCCCATCTTGGAGGTTACCAAGGAATTCCATAGACATAGGGCCATGTGATTTCGGAACAGCTTAGTTTTACATGGTTTTAACCCTTTTTACACATCCTATACACGATCCCAATTCAACCCCGGGATGGGGGCCTCAAAAGGACAGCATCGTTTTCATCTGTAGATGGGCCATTGGGATTAGTTCGCTGGTTATTTACTGGATTCTAAGCCATTCTATACTCAGCTGTATCCCAATTACTGACCAGTTCAGTAATCCCATGGTCCATCCAAATATTTGATCGCTTGCCTTTTTGCTTTTTTAGGGGCCCGTAGTCCGCGCCCCTGTCGCTCGCCTCGTGTTGAGGCAGGGGGGGGCAACATGCCAGGAGTGATGGTGTTGCGAAACTCAATTTCCAAGCTTGGGGCATGTATCCGAAATGTATCGAAATGTCAGGCCCAGCCTGGTAAGGCCTTTTTTTGGCATGCTTTAAGGTAGAAAAACAGGCAACCTTGCAGACTCAACCTATCCAGGAAAGCACCAAAAAAAGGCGAAACGGCACAATAGCCTAAATCTGCCTGTCCAGAAACAAAACTTTGAAGTCAGATTTGCCGTGTATGGAAAGTTCAGACCATGGCAACCACGTATTTGAGCAATGTTTAGTAAAAAAAACATGGTACTCATTTTGGGGTGATGAGTTGACTGGCTCAGTTCTTGGAGCGATTACTCCTCCAAAAAGTTCTAGTTGGCGGTGAAAAAATGAACCTCCTCATTGAACAGACCCCGGGGGGTATGAATAGAGGGTTGATACTACACTTGATATTGGTATGAGTGAATGACAAATACCCTTATCATAGCTATGGAAGATGGCCCATTCAGTTTGATGATTTATGAATTTGATATGATTTGATGATGATGTAGCTCTCAAAAATGGTGATTTGGCCACGTGAAGTGACCAGAGGGTAAATTCAAATTTGGCGATGTCCCATCCAGGAGGACCAAATTTCGTTCTGGTTGTGTTCACCAGGAGTACGGAGTAGAATGATATAATTCAGGATTTAGATACCCATTCTACACATTGATATACCCACTATGATTGGATTCCCAGGGTATGGGATGGATGCTACGAAGTTTTGATCCACAACAACGAAGTTTTGACTCTGGCACACTCCTCACACTTTGCAGGTCGCATTCTCATGCAGTGAGAGGACCAAAGTGCGCCAGAGTGGTTGGGAAAATCTCATACCTTCGGGGAATACATAAAGTGAATATAGACACTAAAAAGTTAAATCCTAGGTTTGGTGTTGAACATGGGCCAGATGAAATACTTGGGTGTCCCAGTCCCATTTGTTATGCGGATAATAACAATAATAACAATAATAACACTTAAGACGAATATAGAATATACTATAACCAAGCTTAGAGCTGCTTAATTGCTATACTTGTTTGATATTGAGATCAGCACCAGTCTTCCATGGAACATAAATATGAACCACTCACTGGGATGCGCATCTAGTGAGTGAGATAAGTCGGGCGTTTGGGGCCTTGGGAGGGTTTCGGGGTGTCGCGGTGGTCAGGGTATGTAAGCCGGGTGTTCTTCATGGATCCTAAGTGCAGGGAGTATCCCACTGGTTCTTCCCAAGAAGGTGGGCTGCTTCCTGATTTTCACGGATCAAAACAGGCGTATTTATCCCGATGTTTGTTGGTCGCTTGTACATACTCTCTGGCAATCAAACATGGCAATGGAAACTCCACCATGTATAGTTGTATTATAGTTGTTTTCCCCATTAAAGCCCCCATGTAAAGGGATGTTGAATTGCCATGTTTGATTACTGGAGGGTATTTATCAAAACCTGACAAAGACTGTGAAGAAATTTTGAGAATAAGGGATCCTAAACCCTGCAAAAATTACCCTCTGGTTATTTAACATAGCCATGGAAGTCATGGCCCATTTATAGATGATAGAAATTGTGATTTCCCTATTCAAAATGGTGGTTTTCCATGGCTATGTTGAATAACCAGAGGGTACTGTTTCTGGTTCGGAACTCAGCTAAAAACCTCTCCGACCCATCCGACCTGGGCTGGTTTCTATGAAAAAGGGATCAGTTGCATGCCCTGACCAAAGGGTGTTGTGGCCTCGGAGTACAGCTCAAAACGATCGCCCCCAGAAATTGTATAGTTTCATCATGTTTCATATTCATACTGGAGATACAAAACTATATACTCATATATACTCATATATACTCATATGATTTTGTTCAAAAATTTCAGGCGTTTCAGGTACCAATCACGTCTGCATACGTCCAGGACCTCTAATTCCATCACGTCGCTGGAGGCAAGCGAAGACGTTCATGGAGCCGGGACCCAAGGTGATTTGCTGTGATTGGAGATTTCGTCCGATTCCAGGGGATTGTCATGGATTTTCCATGTATTTTCTGGGCCTGATCAATATCTGTACACCCGAAAAACCAATATGGCCAGTTGTAAAATTTGCAAAGATGAAGATGAAACATGAATTTTGGGGATAGCCCCAACATGGTCCATAACCGGCCGGAAAATGGCCGAACCTCCTCTTCCAAAGCTTTTGGAGGTTCTTTGTTTGATGCCCGGGGTGTATCACTGCTGCTTCAAAATTGGCGGTGGGGCCACAGTCTTCTATTTGGGGCCAGAACATGGTACTATCATGTGCATTGAAGCGATTGCAACTGATTTGGGGTTGTGGGAAATTGATCTCTATTTATAACATGGTGGGTGAATCCACTGCCAACGTCCCATAATCCATTGCAAATCCTTATATACATTATATACTGACTCTAGTTTTACTTCATCAGCATTTCCTACTTTGAATCATGCCATTTCTCTATTTCGACGCAGAACTTGAGATCTGTGTCTCCACGGATAAGTTTGACTGCATTCAAGTTCTCACAGTCTGACTTGGCCAAACTGAGGTTCTTCAATAGTAACATCAATGCCAATACTCAGAATGAAGAAGATGGGCCTGGACCCCCAGATTCTCTTTCAGGTGGTGCTCCTCATGACCAAATTGGCTCAGGTGGACAACCAAACATTCATGGTTCAGATGTGGCTCAGATATGTGCAGGTATTATTGCTGGTTTATGTTGGTTTGCTACCCATCCCCATGATATCCCCATAGCCATAGCTATATTATGATTTATTTTTGTTTATTATCGTTATGGTTGGCTCAACGGTTTAAAGATGGTTTGAACATCTTGAAATGGTTATCTTTTGGGCCCAGCCGGTCGGAGATGTCTAGCTGCTGCCTTTTTTGGAGTTGAACATAGTTGAACAATGAACAGATAATACGCCTCACCAACGTCGCGAACAAAGTCACTAACAGTGTAGGATCTTCTTATATCTTAGTCATTGGAGTCGTTTTCCACTGAAGAATTACAGGTTGTCCGTGGAGTTCCGTGGTTTTCCCATATTGATTAAGGAAAGAAGGGGGGTTCAAGCCTAAAGTGCCCTGAAATTGCGGGACCTTAACCAGCCATTGCATCCATTCTTTGGGATCTAGTGATCCCACAGCAAGGCCATAAACCATGGTGGATGTTGAGGATAACATCATGATAGTTGGGAAAATATACCATGGTGGTTTGAACATTAGGGGAATCGGATTTACATGGCGTATCAAACTATATATTAAACTACCTGGTTTATTGGTCATAATAAGAACTGACCCATTATTGGAATCCGGTTCTCAAGCAACCAGTGTTTTTTTGGGACAACTGATGGTCTTGAACACTCTCACCTGATTTGTTTTGCCCCATTTTTGAATATTTCTGATGTTGGAACTGCCATGGGCCAGTCAGCCAGGATGATTCCATGGATTCTGTTTTGGAAATTTGGTGCTGAAGAGAATTGATTTCAAGATATTTCAAGTGTGAGGCTAAACAGAGGTGCTTTCCGAATCACTATTTTAGTGACCCTGCGGAAATCAAACATGGCTGGGAAATCACGGAACCAAATGTAGCTTTGGAGCAGGGAAAATCATCGAACTAGGGGAGTTTCCACTTCCAGCCATGTGACTGCCAGAGGGTACAACATGGTACAACCCATTTTCATATCCGTGCGTCCAACTGCGGAAAATATTCGATTTTGCTAGGGTATAGTATGGTATAATATAATTGGGCTTATGGCCCACTTCCAAGCGCCGTCCAGCACCCTCACCGTTGCTGCATGGGTTATATCGGGTGGCCACTGAGGTTGGGGACTGCCACAATTCCGGTGGAATCTCGGCGAGTCAACGATGAATTGGTTCTGCAAGGAAGATTTGTGTCATGGAGTCACCGAAACATAGGCTATGATAAAATTAGATATGGGATGATATGGGGGTTTCTTAAAATGAGAGATCTCCGAAACTATGGATTTCTTAAATACATTTCAATACCAAAATGGCCTAATTTGGGATGATTTGGGGTACCAGTTCAGGAAACCCCCATATGAGAAATCTGCATCTTTTTTGTTTTAGTTGCTAAGAACTACATCAACATAGAACCTATGACAAATGTTGGAATCACAAATTTGGGAATTTCTGGTGTCCGCCTTTTTCTGGGCTGCACGGTGTTCATTCCGGAGTCATGGTCCGTCGCAAGACGATCCCCTCTGGCAATCAAACATGGCTAGCTGGCAAATCTCACCAAATGGAGCTTCAGAGCTGGGAAAATCATCGAACTATGGCTGGGGGAAGTTTGAAGTTAGACTTGAGGCGGTTTGTGCACTTATAGTTTTTCAAAGATCCATTGCTGATGAATAGTCACAGCATCAGAAAGGTTAGGGTATCCGCAATCTCGGGTCACGCCGTTAATTTCTCATGGCCGCATGGGGTTTCCTGCAAAGCTTCATTTAGAAAACTGGAAGCAGTGATAGTGATGATAGTTATTGATGCTCAGTATTGGTTGTCACATTTGACATTGTCATCCTAATGATCTTAACAATGATATACAATGATTACATTATTTGTGAATTACATGTTGTTACAGTTTGTTACTCTGGCTCCATTTGATTGCCTCAACCTGGTGTTTTTTTTTTTGCGAGGGGTAAACCTTGGGGCTTTATGGTTGGTCAAAGGGGTAAGCCATGTTCGGCCATGAAGCTGGCAACACAGAAATCTTATTCCATTGATGTTTCGCATGTTTCGCATGTTTTCCTTTTTTGTTGGTTTGTTCGATGTTTTTGTTAGTGTCCCTTTTTTGTTTTTTTTTGTCATATGTTTTCTTCGGAAAAAGTACGATTTATTGAACACAAAAAACAAAAAAATGTGAAAAAGGGACTAAACACATGCAAAAAAGGGGAAAAAAGCGAAAAAATGCGAGACAAACCTGGCAATTTTCGTAAATTGTGTCTTGCAGTTTGCTCATTTTACTTCGCATGTTTTTCGCATTTTGTTCTTCCGCATTTTTGTCGCATGGTTTTGGTTTTCTTGCTTTTTGATTTGCTTTTGTTTTTTTGGCTTTTTCCCGAGAGCGTTTGCGAAGCGTTTTTCCTAAAAGGGAGCTGCACATCTTACATCTGCATACCTTTATATCTGCATATCTTACATCTACATACCTTCACATCTGCACATCTTACATCTGCACATCTTGCATCTGCATATCTTTCATCTGCATACCTTCACATCTGCATATCTTTCATCTGTGTATCTTCACATCTACATATATTCACATCTGCATATCTCACATCTTCATATCTTACGTCTGCTTATCTTCCGTCTTCAGATCGTACATCTGTTCATTTTCTCGCTTTCTTTCTCTCTCTTTCCTCTCCCTCTTCTCTTTTCTGCTAATTTCTATTCTTTCTTAAGGCGAGCAGTGCCAGCGAGCGATCACGAACATGCAACCCTTTCCCACGAAATGATGTTCGATCGTCAAAAACTGAGGTAAAATCGCGATCCTTTTCGCACGAAATGAGGTTCGGTTGTCAAAAACTGAGATAAAATTGCGATTTTTCTTGGCCACGCGCTGTATGGGAGGCGGGCCTGGTTCATTTTTTAGAGCACACACGACATACACGTCTCTAGGAGACAGGGTTCATGCACCTTCTGTCGTATTGTCCTAGCACAGCTATCCGCTGGAGGGTGCCCTGATTTTATAGAGGGCACAGGTGTGTTTAGGCACACCCTATGTACCCTGGGGGCTCTGATTCTACAGAGGGCACATATGTTTTTTTGATACCCTATGTCACCTGGGGGCTCAGATTCTACAAAGGGCCAATGTTTTGTTCGTTGTTTTACAGAATTTGACTTGCCTGGCCAGCGCCTTGATTTTACAGGGCTGGGGCACCACACCAACTTTATAACATACGCATGGCTCCACATAATTGCCTTAACTCCCTTTGATATATTTTTGTATCTTATCCATAACACCCTCTCTATGTATGAACAAATGTATTTCTACAACTACATTCAAATATATTTTTTAAAAAATATCCCAACAAGCTTTCTCCATAGATATTTCCATAGGTGTCTCCACGAGTATCCCCATAGCTATTTCCAAAGCTGTATCTTCACAAGTATTTCCATAGCTATTTCCACAGGTATCTTCACAGGTGTCTCCACCGCTATCTTCGCAGGTATCTCCACAAGTATCTGCGCAAGTATCTCCATAGATATTTCCACAGGTATCTCCAAGATGTATCTCCGCAAGTATCTCCATACCTATTTCCAAAGCTATTTCCATATGTATCTCCACAAGTATCTCCATAGCTATTTCCATAGGTATCTCCACAGGTATTTCCATAGCTATTTCCATATGTATCTCCACAAGTATCTCCATAGCTATTTCCATTATTATCTCCACAAATATCCCCATACCTATTTCCACAGGTATTTTCACAGGTATCTCCACAAGTGTCTCCATAGGGTACCTACTTAAGGTAGGCAAACATCTTGGCAGAGACCCTGGGTAAGCCGAACACCGATGGAATTGATCACCCCCTGCCCCCTCATTTTCCCCAGGGATGGACCGCGATAAAATGGGAGCCCCTGGTTCGAAGGCAATTTTGGGGCCTATAAAGTGGCAGCCCCCCCTTGGGTCCATCAAAACAGCCTAAAATGTTTCCCAGGAGGTTGTTCTGGGCACCCAAGATTTTGAAGGGATTGACCCTCTAATTTGTGAGCTCCTCATTCACCATAGCTATTTCCACAGGTATCTTCACAGGTGTCTCCACAGGTATCTCCACAAGTTTTTTCACTACTTTCATCGCAAAAGCACGAGCGTCTCGAAGGTACCCAGTCAACATGAGGTTCCTGCGGCCCTGGCTGAGTGGAAACCCAAGGGGGGTCATTCGCACGGTGCGGAAGGGCCTACGTGGTGCGCTTCACAATGTTTGGAGCAAATGCCGCAAGAATAGATTCATGAAACGGTATCGCGATGAGACACCGCTGGTGTTTCTCAATTTTTTGAAGCAGTTTCAGCCGAAGTCACCAAATGCGTGGCGTTTAATTTTGTCATTGAGAAGGATTGGGTTCGGAAGCCTAAACCGCAGCGGCGGATAGGCGCGCCGCGAGGCTTGAGAAGACTGCGGCGGAAGATCCAAAATCTGGAACCCGGGGTTCCTGTCAACGGCTTTGGACGGAGGGCTCGACACGCAGCGGCTTGACATTTGCGTCGTACGTCAGCCGCGCCGAGGTGACAAAGTTGTTGGATTGCCCGCCGAGTCGCAAGACCTTGTGGCAGCAGGCGAAGCACAAGGCTGAGAAGCAGGATGAACCAGAGTGATTCATTGCACAGCATCAATATGCATCAATGGTGATCCCCAACAAGGCAATCAAAGTTGTAGCAGCGACCGCTGGCCTTTGACGGCATGGGAATGAATCAAGCGCAGCTGTGTTTTCATCTTTGGGGTTGCTGTGTTCATCCCTTCCGGCCGCGCTGCTACAGCTAGTGTTGCATTCGTGTGCCCAGTTGTCCGACCGATGGGCTGAGGGGGCTTGCAAGTTGCAGCAGTGAAATGCTTTGTAATTATTGATGGATTTGCATCAATTGTACTTCGATGACGTCATCTCATCTGAATCTGGTATTGCTTTTTGACCCGCCTTGCAACGTGAACATATGTCGCTCTGTGCTTTGGTATGCTGCAAGCCCTCTTGGTCCATGCCGTCCGTAGATTAGAGTCGTCTCACTTTATGCACGCACGGCCGCGGGAGCCTCGAACTCGAATTCACCTGCACGGACATCTTGCCGGCTGAGCGTCTTTGATTTAAGATTGGGATCTTCATTTGAAACTTTTAGCGAACGTCCGAGCATCACAGTAAAAAAAGAGGACGGCGACCATCGTCTGATTGTTTCTTCACCTCGTTGAAGCATACTTTTTCGGATAGCACATGGGTGAATCCAAAAGACCCATCTGGTTTGATTGACTTCTGGGTGTCGGTTACTGCCTAGCATCTCCTATGTGGGAAAGTCTTGTACTGAATGAGTTTGGACCATCGAACTGATGAGCTTGAGGGCTTGAAAGTTTGAGGAGAGTTGAAGGTCTTAACGGGAAACTGAACAGGGAACAAGCCTGCCTGTCTCAGCCTGTTGCTGCATGCTGTACCTTGTTCTGGACGGTGGTTTCTTTCCACTCCAGCAGCAAACAATATATTTGATGGCAGCTACACGGCCTCATAGCCAAGTGATGTCCGACGAAGAGCAAATGGCGGCACACGAAGAGGACAGTGGTGTATTTCTGTGTGTTTTAGCAAAAACCTATGCAGCTACCCAAGTATAGGAGCATTCTCCCTTTGCATCTTGCTACAAGAGTCGGAGAAGGAATTGCGCAAGTTTACCACCTTTGTGTTCACGCGCATGGCTTACTTTTCGCACAAAATGAGGTTTGATCGTCAAAAACTGAAGGTTTTGGTCATCGTTTGTTTTCAAAAATGAGCTTTTTGAGGTGTCGCCGAGGTGTCGCGGAGGTGTCGCGGGGTTCCCCAGCATAATGGGATGTTTTTGTGTAAAGGCTTTTTTTGTGTTAAAGCCTCTGTGTGTAAAGGCTTGTGTGTAAAAGAGTCCGTGCGTAAACTTCCTGTGCGCAAAAATTTCTGTGTGTAACAGCGTCTGTGTGTAAAAGCGTCTGTGTGTAAAAGTGTCTGTGTGTGAAAGGGTCTGTGTGTAAATGCATCTGTGTGTAAACGCTTTTGTGTGTAAACATGTCTGTCTGCAAAAGCGCTGTGTGTAAAAGGGGTTTGTGGTTTGTGTGTAAAAGGCATCTGCGTGTAAAAGCGTGTGTGTGTGTGTGTGTAAAAGTTCCGGTGTCTAAAAGGGATTTGTTATAAAAGCGCCTGTGTGTAAAAGGCCTCTGTGTGTAAAAGCGTCTGTGTGTAAAAGCGTCTCTGTGTAAGCACTTCTGTCTGTAAGCGTTGCTTTGTGTAGCAGCGTCTGTGTGTAAAAGCGTCTGTGTGTAAAACGGGTTTGTGCAGAAAAGGCCTCTGTGTGCAAAAGCGTCTGTGTGTAAAAGCGTCTGTGTGTAAAAGGGGTTTGTGTGTAAAAGTGTCTGTGTGTAAAAGGCATCTTTGTGTCAAAGCCTCTGCATACAAGGCTTCTGTGTGTGAAATTGTCTGTGTGTAAAAGCGCCTGTGTGTAAAAGGGATTTGTGTGTCAAAGCGTCTGTGTATAAAAGGCCTCTGTGTGCAAAAGCTTCTCTGTGTAAAAGCGTCTGTGTGTAAAAGCGCCTGTGTGTAGTCTGTGTGTAAAGGCCTCTGTGTGTACTGTAAACGTTTCTTTGTGTAAAAGGTTTCTGTGTGCAAATTTGTCTGTGTCCCTTTTGCGTGTAAACATGCTGTGTGTAAAAGCGTCTGTGTGGAACATCGTCTCTGTGTAAACACTTCTGTGTGTAAACGCTGCTGTTTGTAAAAGTGCCTTTGTCTTTGTGGGCATGTTGCTGTGGGTAAAAATCACTTGCTTTAGCTTTTTGTAAAAGGCTTCAAAGTTGTACTTTTTTAGGTTTTGGCGGTTAAATTTCCTTTCAAGATGTCTCAATATCGTTCTTTTGCGGGCGTTGGTGCCGAAATCTATCGTAGTTTTGGGGCTCGACCAAAAGAATTTCACAGGGTCGCGGCCTCAGAAATCAGTTGCGGCTTCAGAAGTTAGTCTGTCTCGGAACGACGTCCGTTGCCGCTTTTTGACCCGTCATTGTTTTGGCTTGAAAGATGTGATAGACCAAGACGAATTGCGGTCACTTAATTGCGTCGCGGCGCCAAGGTCTTTCTCTTCATCTCCACGTCGCAAAACGCACACACATGCACACGCACGCGCAGACGCACATGTTCTTTTTGCTTCTAGGCTGGTTTTCGAACCGGGCCCAGAGGTGCAACACGTTGGCATCCGGGACCCTTTCGAAGGTCTCGGAGGCTAAGCGCGCGTTTTTGCACGCTGGCTTCTGGGACTTTCTGCGGATTGTCCCGGAAGCCGGCGTTTGGGTTAGACCACGGAATGGGGGATTTGATTGGATCGGGTTTGCAGGGGATTTCGCATGGTTTGGGAAAGATATATATTTAATGTAGTATATAATACTAAATAATTAGAAAAAATGGTTTCTGGAACGTTCTGCGGATTGTCCCGGAAACCGGCGTTTGGGCTGGGACGACCACGGAACGGGGGATTTGCTTGGATCGGGTTTGCCGGGGATTTTCACGGCCTGAATGTCCATCGCATGACGTTTCACCGCACAGAGTCACCCGACTCCATGATGGCAGACTCGCCGCTGCGCAGAAAAAGATTGCGTTCAATCGTGAGTTTTGCAATCAGCCTTACCTTGTCTTGCCATTCCTTTTTTCCCAGCCACATCAGCTTTTGCCACAGCCGCATTGGCAACATGCATTTTCATGTATTTTCGGGTCAGTATGTTGCAGGAAAGGGCTTCCACGTAAAGTGTCTGCGTGTAAACGTCTCTGCGTGTAAAAAGGTTTGCGTGTAAAGGCGTCTGTGTGTACAAGCATCCATGCGCGCTAGCGTCTGTGTGTAAAAAGTGTCTGCGTGTAAAAGCGTCTATGTGCAAAAACATCTGTGTGTCAACGCTTCGGTGTGTAAAAGGGGTTTGTGTGTAAAAGGGTTTCGCCTGTAAAATTGCCTGTGCGTGAAAGCGTTTGTGTGTAAAAGGGTCTGCGTGTCAACGCATCTGTGTGTAAGTGCCTCTGTGCGTTAGATCGTCGTGTGTAAAAGCGTCTGTGTGTAAAAAAGGTTTGTGCAAACGCGTCTGTGTGTAAAGCGTTTGTGCGCAAACGCGTCTGCGTGTAAAAGCGTTTGGCGTAAAAGCGTCTGTGTGTACAGGCGCCTGTTTGTAAAAGCGTGTGTGTGTGTGTAGAAGCCTCTGTGTGTGGAAACGTCTTCGGGGAAACGCGTCTCTTGACGCAGTCTTTTGAGATGAGTGGCCGCCGGTGTTTGTCTTTCAAAATGTCTCTGTGTACCTATTCGTGGTAGCGTGTCTGCGTAAGAGCGTCTGTGTGTAAGCGTGTTTCTGGCATATTCCAAGTCCTAGATTCCTAGATCCTCCTCTTCCTTCTCCTTTCTTCGTCATCTTCTTTCATCGGTCCGTATCAAGCCCGTACAGTGCTTATAGTTTCCTCCCCGTAATGCGTGTTTTCTCCTTCTTACTGTACTTCTCTATCATGACATTTGACAAACGCATTTATGCATCTCTTTATCTTTCATCTTCACACCTTGGTATCTCGCATCTTTCATCTCTCAAGATCAGCTGCTACATTTTTGTTCCCGAGAGATCTGCGAAGGGTTTTCCCGAAAAAGAGAGCTTCAAATATTACATCTGCATATCTTACATCTGCACATCTTCGCATCTGCCTATCTTACATCTGCACATCTTCGCATCTGCGTATGTTACATCTGCACATCTTACATCTGCATATCTTACATCTACATATCTTCACAGCTGCATATCTTACATCTGCATATCTTACATCTACATATCTACGCATCTGCATAATTTGCACATGCATATCTTCACATCTGCACATCCTACATCTGCATATCTTGACATCTGCATATCTTACATCTGCCTATTTTGCTCACTTTCCCCACTCTCTTTCCTCTCCCTCCTCTCTTTCCTCTCCCTCCTCTCTTTTCTGCTCATTTCATCATCTTCTACTACATCGACCTGATATTTACATCTGATTCACTTGCTTCTCTTCGCTCTCGGGCCATCTGTCGACTAGTTTGTTTTGTTTTTTTTACATGTTCTTTGCAAATAGATCAATTTTCAAACTTTTAGGATCTGGCTATCTGGTGAAATCTGGTGAACATAATGATCATATATGTGGATATTAGTGTAAAGATACGCTTTCTAGGGATGTATATAGTTCCAAATATATCTCAGAAAATCTAGACATATCAGAATCAAAAAAATGCCATGTTGGTCCTCTTGTAGCGCCATCCAAAAACTCGGGACCACTCGGGACCTGAGGTCCAATCAGATCCGAGTGCTGTGGGATTCCCTCTGGACACTTTCGGTGGGGGAAGTGGAAGCGGGGGGGAAGTTGTGCCGAGATCCGCAAGTTTCGGAGATCAGCCAAGTTTGAGGATCAACTTTCTGGGAAATAAATCAGACCAGCAAAGTTAAGGATAAATTTAGGGGTTGAACCACTCAAGTTGTCAAAGTATGCAAGAGTTTGACGCATGGTTTCGACCACCCAATCAAGGTGAAAGCTGTGCGAATGCGAAGTTTAGCAGTGAAAAAGGATGAAACATGTGGTTTTGGATCAGATTTGTAAGACCCATCGCAAAGGACTCCAACTTATGAGTTGGTTTATAAACCCTCCCAACAGCCAAGCCAACAGATCCAACAGATCCGCGACCACAGGTGTTGGTGGGTCTGCCACGACTCGTTTTTTTTGGACATGGGGTTGTCACGATATCCCCAATTTATGGCAAAAAATAATGGGGAAAATGTTGTAAACCATTTTAAATTTTTGGATTTTGATGCATGTTGGATGATTTTTTGGGGTGTCAGATTTGGGGGGCACAAAGCATTTCGGCTTTGGACTTGAAATGTCGAGTTATCATGCAAGGGGATTTGTTTACTGTAGGTTGTCCCTTCCGGTGAGGTCGGAAACCAGTCTTCATCTGGTGGGAATTGGTTCCTTCTCCCAAGATCAGGTCAAAAACTTGGAGGGGAATGACCTCAGAAGTGTATGTTGGAAGCGTGGGAAACCCAACAATCCTATTAAATTGGTCCGTTTCAAAAGTAAATTTTAGGTAGTTTTAGTTTATCAAATTTCATACACTGTTTTAGTCTCTTGAAATTGATGGGTTTGATACTTTGTAAATTCTGTAGTCACTGTAGTCCTCATTTCATGCGTGATTTCTCGTTTGTTGCTTCATTGGTGGATGCACGGCTTACGGCTGACCTCCAAAGTTGGGTGATGAAGCCTTTGATCAGGGGCCGGAGCCTTTCTCCACTTCCAGACGTTCCATTATTTTCCCCATGATTTTCCAAAACCCATCCAGTGACACCTCAAAGATGGAGCCAGTGCAGCATTTCCACGCCAGGGATCACCCAGACTTGCGCTTAGCGGGCGACTTTTACAACGTGCCCCTTGGATCAGCAACACCGGGAGAAGTAGCGAGATGATGGGTCCATTTGTTAAACGACTAACAGGAAGCAACGGGAAGCAAGGTCGGATGGTCCGGGTCCAAGATTTTTCGAAGGGAACCATAGTTCAATCTGCATCTAACTACCATAGACGCTATACTTCTAGCTAATTACCATCAGATATACTATACATATATATATATATATATGTAATTCATATAATGTTATAGTGTTATATAAGGTCACACATCAACTTCCCTGTGGGATCATGTGGGGTTCCAGCCAATCAAACCCACCAAAAAGTGACTGGGAGATTAGACCAGCAAACAATCTACGCGTTGGTCTTCGCCATGATCATGGCAACTCAGATCGACCAACTGGAATCATTGGAATCCAAGCTGACAAAGATCCTCCAGTCATGACACGTTTCTTCCGCCAAGTTTCAATTGTTTCTCGGATTGGCCCCATAGTTTGTTTGTTAAATCCCGACATTTTGTTGTTTTTGTTCCATTTCCGTTGGTTAGTTGCCTCCCTTAGCTGATCTTGTCAACTTGGAATGATTCATAAAACTTGGTTTGTTCGCTGGGTGATAAGCGGATTCATGGCATGATTTTGGTCATTGTTGAGAATGGATCCGTCCAGGCCCGAGAGCATCACGAGAGGCGTTGCTTTGGTGCGGACGCCCGATCCAACGCGACTGAGGGCAGGTGGCTGTGACATGCAAAACAAAACAGATATGGAAAGCAAGCAGTAGTGGCATGTTTATTTGGACAATCCATGTTCAAACCACCTGAAGCCTCATTTTTTAGGGTAAAGTTCAGTCTTAGGTTTTTTTTGAACACAAGCGAGTCGAGATGGAAAAATCCTGGGTTGTAATTGCAAGCAGTATGGGTTCATCTAAACTTGATGGCACCCAGCGGTACATAGGGGCTGTTGTTTGAAGAACGAATGGATGACATTACATCTGAGGTTTGAAACTCAAAGATGAATCGATTCCAAACCTTGAGTTCTGCAAATGTAGCCTCTGGTAATCAAACATGGCGTGCTGGAAAACCCACCATTTAGTTCGGGGATTTTCCCAGCTAGAAACCTCCATTGAGTTTGGGGATTTCCCAGCCAGCCACGTTTGATGACACCGGAGGGTAGCTCATTCTGAATTTCCATGTGCCTAGGTGGAGCCAGGCATGTTGGATTTGCGTCAACCAGGCGCCCGGTTTGTGGCTAAATCCTGAGATTTTGGCAGAAACCAGCCATGACTAGGAATGGTTGGAATACCACCATATACCACCTATTGATGGTGAAATTTGGGGATGGTTGATTTTTGTTTTACCAGAAGTACACATTTCATGTGGGGAATTTTGGGGTGGATTTATTGGGAATGAACCAGCAGATGTTCGTTTTTTTGCGGGGAAGTATATGATTATAGACTTTATTTTGAGATTTTAAGCAATCCAACTGTTGTTTGGTGAACATTTTTTTTGCCGTATTTTTGTTGGGTTTATTTGGTGGTTTTAGGGATTAACCGACAGATGTTTTTGTTTGGAAGGATATAAGGGGATGTTTGTGGATTATCTAATTAAGAATTTGATATGTGTGACCAATCAAAGATGGCTTAAGTGTCATGTTTTCCAGATTTTGAACCATCCAACTGTTGTTGTGGCATGAGCCGTATCCACAAGGGGAACCAAATGAGGCAAAGGGAAATTGAGATGAATGAGGGCATATAAACCCTTCCAGCAGAGGGGGTGTCAGGCTAGAATCTTCAAGGGGGCCAAATTATCCAATCGTCATGGATGACCATGAATTAGTATAGGTTAGCCTCTGGTAATCAGACATGGCAATGGAAAATCGACCATTTATATCCATTTATACTAAATTTATAGATGATTTTTTTCCATCTAGAAACCTCCATTGAGTTCGGAGATTTGCATGGAAAATGTTGGGCCAAACTACCCCTGCGAGGAGAAGACGATGCATTTCTGCCTGGACCTTATGAGCTCGCCCCGATCAGTTGTCACAAGGTGCCATGGCTTCGAAAGTTGGGTGGAAATTGGGATGCTACTGGGATGCTAAAGGGAATAATATATATATAATTATAATATATATATATATATATGATAAATGATTATAATTAATTGATTATATCTGGTAGGTTTTGGGGGGGCCTAGCATATATATATATATATACATGTACGTATAATGGCATCGTAATGGTATATGATATGTATTTAGATATATATATATATACATGTAGTACAAACTGCAATCATCATACATGGTTTATTCAAGTTTATTCTTACATTTGTCAGGTGATGTTCATCCACCCATTTTATAGGAATCCTATTCATGATGGTGAGATAATCACACCACATGTAGGATGTGTTGACCATGGCACACGTGACACCATATAGGTTGTTTGACGAACATATACGGTGTGATACAACTAGGACATGACTGATTTGTATGAATCTTTATGATGTGGATGCCATGTATACATGTTAGCATGTGTGTGAGATAGATGTACATATATTACAGTATATAGTCTATAGTATTATATACGTACAGAGAGAATGCTGCCGCTGCCAGTAGCTTATGATTGCATGTATGCTGAAGGTGATGATGAGGACGACATTGACTTTTGACTATTTATTGGTGACTAACGGCTAGTGACTAAACCCATCCCCACAATATTGAACACCTCCTGAATGGTTCCCAAAAATGTACAAATATGTATAAATCTGCACTAAACCACGGTTTCTGAGGGCTGATTACATCTTATCTACATCAAAGCTGGCTTTGACCCGGCTTTGGGTCCCAGATTTCTTGGGGATGTCTTGGCTGCTCAATCGATCGGGGTTTACTAATCCGGAGTTCAGTCACATTGTGGGTCACATTAGTAGATATATGTATATATACATATACGTATATATATATATATACACATTATATGTACATGTCAGTAAATATCAGTATATAGTACGTATGTATAGTATGTATATAGCTTGTACATAATTAGTGTGAACGTAGTATGTATATAGATGTATACAGTAAGTATATATCTATATACATCATTATACATCTTTGTATACATCTATAGACGTATTCTACACCCCTCACATAGCCTCACATTTCTCAAATGTGTGTACGGTAATACCTCTATTGAAGCCTTGCTGTCCAGTAATTTGATCTCCTAGGTCGCAGTTATCCCAATGAAGGAGGACACCCCATATATATTTTTTTGCATTCCTCGTTTTGGAGGTTGGGAATTCATGCTGGAACCTCTGTAACAACGAAACATCCAGAAAGTTGATGATGAACATTGGGGATTATACCATATAGCTGTATATTATATAACCATATAATATATGTACCAAACATCCAATTTGATTAGGGATTTGTCCAATCCAGCTGGGAAATCTGTTCTTCACCAACCGGTCAACGAAACATCCAGAACGTTGATTGAGGTGGACCCGCCGGTGAGCTCCACACCGTATGTGGAGCTGGAAGAGCCATTTCCGGAGGATGTGGCTCCCGCGCAGGCAAAAGCTGGAAACTCGGAATGTGGGTGGAACCAAAGATGAGTAAAGAATGGGATAGCTGAAGATAGCTAATGGGAAGCTAAAGAATCCTAAAGATCATTACAATATCTTAGAATGAATAGTACCATTTAGACAACTAAAGATTTGAACTACAAAGGGTTGGGGGGTTGAACATGGACCTAAACTGGTGGAGGAGCCAAGAAATGGTGGGTAAAGTTTTGAAAAGTTGAGATGGACCCACAGCCATGATCCGTTCCCACGAATATTGCATGGATATTCCCCACATTAGCTCCCAACAAGAATAGATCCAAGTCTTAACCAATGTTTCAATCCAGAATTTCCGGATCACCTAAACTGGGTGAACTTCCAAAACGATGAGTTTTTGTTGGAGGTTACAAGGAGTCCTACAAGGTACGGCCCCTTGAAAAGGCCTGCATCCAGCAGACGCGCGCGAAGGGGAGAAAACTTGACCGCAGGGCAAAGTGGAGACGGGTGTCCGCGACCAGGGATCCTGCTTTTATCAAGAAGTCTTGGGATGCGGCACCTCCTGTTGGCGCCAGGTGATCCGCGAGACTGATCGCACCTCGCGAAAACTGCTGCTCCGCGCCAGAAACATGGAGGGGAAGTCGCAGTTCCTCCTGGTCTGGGTCGTGAGAGCTATCTGCGGCGATGAGGCTGCACTGCTTTTCACCATCCCATCGAAACCATTTTCCAGCACCTACTCACAACGCATTTGCTCAAAAGTTTGGGTTTACGATGTAGGGCACCCAAATTTCCTGTTGAGGTCGAGGTCAATAATCAATGCTGCCAAGTAGTGTTGGTCCAATCAGCTCCTTTGGAAGAGCTTGTGAGGTGACAAACTCAGAAATGTAAGGCCACTACATAATACAACATATACTTTTTAAACCTTTTTAACACCATCAGAGCCGATTTGTCATTTGCAATTGCTACCACACATTGACAGCGCTTGGGGCAGGCCTCCACCTTGTAGTGGTGGAACATACGTTTAAAAGCTGACATCTATTCTGACTTACCCTAGGATGCTTTGCTGGTCGAGGTTTCCGGTAGACGTTCCCTTCAATCCGGGAATACAGGGCGCAGGGTTTTTAAATGGATCCATATGGATCTGATGCTACCCTATGATGAGTCCCTGTTGAAGAATGTGTGTGTGTGTCTACATGTACATACATATGCAGAATATATATAATATGTATCACGTGCATATGTATATGTATAGGTATATGTGTGTGTGTATGTGTGTATTTATATATATATAGGTATATACTGTATATGTGTATGTGTATATGTATATGTGTATATGTATATGTATTTAATCATGATGCATTGGCAAATTGGAACAATCACGCAATACGCTTTACATCGCTTTGCATCCTCTGACATCCATGTGTTTGGTTGCATGTTCATCTCATTGCCTCCTGATTCCTCCTTTCTTTCACAAACGGCACCAGTTTCATTGCTTTCACATTCCCCATACCATGTTGACAATATCGATCTTAAGGTCAAAATTTCGGACTAGTACTAAGTACTGAACCACAGATGTTGCTTCACCTCTTGTACTTTTCGCATGAGATCCTGGATCGGTCCCAACTTTCACCGAGCTGAAGACCTCCAGTCTCAGGCCTTCATCATGGAAATTGGAAAAGATTAGTGCTTTGCTTTTATCTTTTTCCAAGTTACAAGTGTTGATAATTTCCATGAATTTCCTAATATATGACCAGGATAACAAAAAATTATTGATCATCAATATCAATGAAAATATCATCCTGGAAATTGGAGAATGATTTTAATGATCCTATGTTTTCGATTTTTGTCGAAGTTTAGGCAGGAACTAAGGTTGATGACCTTCGCAGCTGCTGGCTCAAAGTATGCCTGCCAGCCCACTCACTTGCCGCANAGGCAGGAACTAAGGTTGATGACCTTCGCAGCTGCTGGCTCAAAGTATGCCTGCCAGCCCACTCACTTGCCGCAAGTGTCGAGTGGGTGCCTGTCAGGAAGGCGACACTTGGTGTTTGTTGTGCTCTTGCCTCCAGACATTGAGTGAACTTTCTAAGCACAGGTTCCACGCCCCCTCCTTCAGAGCCTTTGCAGAGGAGCTGGTGCACCAGACGACCAGGCAGTGTCAGGCGGCGGTAACCCTTGACAAGCAAACCAACTCCCACTTCACATCACTCACAGATAGATTAAACAACGCCCAAAAGAGGGTGAGTGATCTGCAAGGGCAGATTGGGTCCCAGGGGGCATATCCGAAGAGCGCAGCCAGGCGCCGGAGTCAGACCCCTGCACCGGTGCACCCAAAGGAGGAAGAGGAGGAGCGTGAAGAGAAAGAGGACGAGAGGGACAGAGGAGGACAAGAGCTCCACCTGGAGGAAAGGGCTGACTATCGGGGATCCGATTCCGATAGCGACTCCGAGGAGAAGAGACAGGATAAGGCTCTGCCAGCAGAGTCCCGAGAGGCCGAGGAGAAAGCACCCAGCAGAGGTGCAGATAGGCCACCAGAACCTCCTCAACCACCGCGCGCTGAACGAGCGCCGGTCGAAAGGAAGAGGTCAAGGAGCCGACATCGAGGACGCAGAGGCGGAGACAAGCACAAGGAGACGTGGAGAGGTCTCTACGAGCCGGGANCGAAAGGAAGAGGTCAAGGAGCCGACATCGAGGACGCAGAGGCGGAGACAAGCACAAGGAGACGTGGAGAGGTCTCTACGAGCCGGGAAGGAAGACGCATCAGCGTCAGCAGTTGGAGCCATTGCGCCTGGGAAGCACTGATTATAGTGCTTACCACAGGCATCGATGAGTGAGGTTGAAACGGAAGGGGAGGGCAGGCCGCCCTTCCCTCCACCTGCCCCAGAAGGATGGGCAGTAGAACGAGAGGAGGTAGACAGAGGGCCTTCGGAGCACGCTCCAGAAGAGGAGGAAGAGACAGGACAGGGCTTCCCTTTCTTCGCTACGGATCCCGAGTGCTGGGCCGCTGGGAACCTGAAGGTTGGGACAATTTTGGAATTTTTGGTGACCGACGAAAAGGGTNGTTCCGCCCACTCCGGGCGCTGGGGAAGGAGCAGGAGATCGCATAGCAGAGCTGAAACGGAGGCTTATGAAAGCCCGTCCCCCGGAGGAAGAGGAGCCTCAAGAAGAGGCACAGCAGAAAGCTGCTCGTCTCGAAGATTCCCCAAAAAGAAGGGAGAGAGTAATGAAAGATCCACCCAAGAACGACAAAAAGGAGAGAAGAGAGTCCGACTCAGGTCAGGACCGCCGCCAACGAGAAGCCAAGAGCGGGGGCGTGAGGGGTGCGCTGGTGAAGGCCGCTGCCCGAGCCGAAGCCGAGCGAGACCCCGACCGCCATCGGCGCAAGCGGAAACGACGAGGGCGGTCCCGGAGCAGAGGCCGCCGCAGGAGGTCGAGATCGAGAAGGAGGAGATCTGGGAGCAGCCGATCCCCGAGCTCTTCGACCGACTCGTCGAGCTTGGTGCCGCCTTTACAGAAAAAGGCAAACCGCAATCCGGGGTCAGTGTTAAAGATGCTGACTTCGAATGTGGCAGAAGCCCTAGCATCGGCCGCTGTGACCGATCCCGAGCAGCCCACGGCGCTGGGAAGTCAGGCAAACCTGCTGTCATCCTATTACCAAATCGTAGCTCGGCCACAGCTGAGCAACAAGGTAAGGGATTGCAGGGAGCTGGAGACTCTAGCTCGTTGTGTGGATTTCCTTCGCCACGGAAGACTGCCGGAACTGGGGGATGCCTTAGCAGGGCGCTTCATGGCAGTGGAGAGCGCTGGGTTGACCAACAATTGGACGGATGCCCAACA
This sequence comes from Symbiodinium sp. clade C Y103, assembly GCA_003297045.1. Lineage (NCBI taxonomy): Eukaryota > Dinophyceae > Suessiales > Symbiodiniaceae > Cladocopium > Cladocopium sp. clade C. The sequence goes on from BGPT01001358.1 coordinate 44,580, forward strand.
TTTGGAGGTCATACCCGTGCGCCATGCAGGCCTCGCTCCCCCAGCCATCATGCTGCAGGCACAGCGGCACACGCGGCAGGTGGAGAAGGCGTCCGGGCGAAAGTCCTGGAACAGGCCAGGAGGAGCCCCCTGGGGCGGAAAAGGGGATTCGAAGACGGATCACCAAGGAGGGAAAGGCGATGGCCGCCCGAAAGGGAAAGGTCCCCGAAAAGGAGGAGGAAAAGCAGGCAAGGCAGCTTGGAAGGACAGAGACAAAGCAGAGACCGCCCCAGAAGGGGCCGCAAAGTAGAAGAGCGGAGTGATGNCGAAAAGGAGGAGGAAAAGCAGGCAAGGCAGCTTGGAAGGACAGAGACAAAGCAGAGACCGCCCCAGAAGGGGCCGCAAAGTAGAAGAGCGGAGTGATGATGACGCTCCCTCGATGAGGGGTTTGTTTCTAAGACAAGGGAGCACGTCTCCGTGCGCTTCAAGCGCTGAGACAGGTCAAGCCCCTTGCAATGTTCAGTCCGATGGGTATGGGTCCCCCTTTCGAGAAGAAGGGATCTTTTCCGCCATGGTGGAACCAGCTGGAAGCACCTTGGGCGTTGACTGGGACCCGTATCTGGAGGGCATGGAGTCCATAGAGAATTGGACGGAGCTTGATGGCGCTGGGGCCGATCCGTGCCCCTTGCTGCCCTCTTCTTCCAATTTAGAATGGGCGCAATTCTCCGAGCCGGGTAGTTTAGGTATGAGCCTGGCTAGCGGGGCGGCCCGTGGCGTCTATCCAAAAGGAATGGAATTGTTCTTCAAATCGNTGGGCGCAATTCTCCGAGCCGGGTAGTTTAGGTATGAGCCTGGCTAGCGGGGCGGCCCGTGGCGTCTATCCAAAAGGAATGGAATTGTTCTTCAAATCGGTCAAGCACAACGCATCTTCAGATGCTTCTATGCGACGCCAAGGGCTTTTTCCCCTTCCAGTGGACCTTGCGGGTCTGATTTACAAAGACAGATCCCAGCAGTCTACGGACCCTCAGGTCTCAGCGTGGACAAACCTGACTTGCCTGGCCTTGAATAAATTGGCGGGGTGGTCAAAAGCTGTCCCGACGCAGAGAAAAGGGCTTCAAGTGGGAAGAGCAGTAGCTGGGTTACGTGAACGGGTTTGTAGGTTCCTCAAACTATTCCCTGGTGATGTACTTGACCCCAAGAATGTGTGGGAAGACCTCAAAAAGAAGAAGATCTCCTATGATGGTGAAGAATTTACAGAGCCGGTGGCCCTTACCTATAAGCAGATCCTCAAAAGCCTTCCCCCCNCAAAAAGAAGAAGATCTCCTATGATGGTGAAGAATTTACAGAGCCGGTGGCCCTTACCTATAAGCAGATCCTCAAAAGCCTTCCCCCCGAAGGACATGGTGGGAGTGTTGATTTGGTCCCCCTTTTGGTTGGGCGAGCCCGTTTCCTTTTACAAAACCCAGGTCAGAATCTTCTGGATATAAATGAAAAAGAGCCTGGCCCAAACACGGCGAAGGTGCACATTGCGCCTGGCGAAGCTCTGGCCGTCTGGAACTTGCTGCGGTCTCGCGGCGTGATCGATTGGTTGCCTCTGGAGCAGGTACACAAGGACAAGGGGGGCTTTTATCTTTCGGGTCTTTTTGGANGTCTGGAACTTGCTGCGGTCTCGCGGCGTGATCGATTGGTTGCCTCTGGAGCAGGTACACAAGGACAAGGGGGGCTTTTATCTTTCGGGTCTTTTTGGAGTGGAAAAACCTCAACGATTTACTGATGATGGTCAACCTCTTCTAAGGGTCATCATGAATCTTAAACCAATAAACCGGGCATTAAGAATAATAAAAGGGGACATAGCCGAACTTCCGGTTGCAACGAGCTGGTTGCAGCTGTGCCTTTCGGAAGCTGAGACGGTGCACGTCTCCCAGGCGGATATGGCGTCCGCTTTTTATNCGAACTTCCGGTTGCAACGAGCTGGTTGCAGCTGTGCCTTTCGGAAGCTGAGACGGTGCACGTCTCCCAGGCGGATATGGCGTCCGCTTTTTATTTATTTAGATTGCCCGTTTGTTGGAAACCATTCCTTTGTTTCAACTACAAGGTTGATGGCAGCCAAATAAATCGAGACGAAGGTACCACTTATGTTCCATCATGCCTCGTGCTGCCGATGGGGTGGAGCTCGTCCGTGGGGCTCATGCAGATGATTTCTAGAGAGCTCATTNCGAGACGAAGGTACCACTTATGTTCCATCATGCCTCGTGCTGCCGATGGGGTGGAGCTCGTCCGTGGGGCTCATGCAGATGATTTCTAGAGAGCTCATTAGACGAAACAGCCAGCTGAGCGCCACTGAGTTAAGGCGCCAGATGGCGGCTCCATCTTGGTTCGTGGAACTTGTTCAACGATCTGAAGGGCGCCAGTTCTGGCAAGTGTACCTCGATAATTACATGGCTGCTGAGATCGGCCCTCGTTCAGGTGATGGCTCTCGATCCAAGGAGCTTCATAGAGAGGCTGTTGACATTTGGACGCGTGAAGGAGTACTTTGCGCCCCTGACAAACACGTATATGCTTCGCAATCGGCCACTGAACTTGGGGTGACGTTGAGCGGAGAGCACTCCCTGGTTGGCGGGGGTCCCACACGCTTCCATCAGTTGATGGTGGTCACTCTCATGCTGCTTGCCGAGAAGTGCCCGAAGGTGAAATGGGTGCAGATTGTTTTGGGGCGATGGATTTTTGTGCTGCAATACCGGCGCCCAGCCATGTCGGTCTTGAGCAGGTGTTGGAACTACATTCGCAAAGGTGTGGATCGACGACGTTGGTGGCCTGTGGTCCAAGATGAGCTCAGCACTCTGCTTTGCCTAGCTCCCTTGCTTCACTTTGATTTGAAGATGGAGGTGTCCGAGGTAGTCACCTGCTCGGACGCGTCTCACTTTGGGGGTGCAGTGGCCGTGGCGCCTGGTCTGACGGGCGCTGGCCTTAGTCTGTGCTCCCGAGTTGGAAAGCCTGAAATGGAGCCTNGCAGCCGCTCGAAGAGTGACGCGGAAGGCGTGGCCCCAGGTGATCGAGGTCTCCGACATCAATCACGTCAACAAGGACATGGTGCGAGAGTGGTTCAACATGTTTCCCCGAGTCATCCGGGTTGACATCATCGGGGGATTCCCCTGTGTTCATCTCAGCGCCGTACGGGCTGGACGCAAGAATCTTGAAGGGGATGGCTCCCGCCTTTTTTGGGCTTTGCTACAACTAATCCGATGGGTGGAGGAAGTGTTCAACCCCACCGCAACTGTGGAATTTGTAGTAGAAAATGTTTTGAGTATGGACGCAGATGCGAGGAAAGAAATCTCGCATCACTTGGGCGTTGAGCCAATCGCGCTCTGCCCATCAGATGCGATGCCATACAATCGGCCGCGCCTCGCCTGGGTGAGCTCTGCTGTGCATTCAGGACCTGGCGTACGGTTGGAACACATGGGAGATTATGTTCGAGTATGGATGGAAGCAGCGCCCATCCCAGATGATGCTTGGTTGGACAAGGGCTGGCGCCGGTGTTGCCCGTCAACTCCCCTTCCGACCTTTATGAAAGCAATACGGCGACGACAGCCCCCGCCTCAACCAGCGGGCATCCACAGGTGCGAAGCCGACGCGCTGGCCCGATGGCGCAGCGACGGTTTCAAATTTCCGCCCTATCAGTACCGACGCCAGTATCTGGTGGTCAACGCTGACGGCGATCTTAGATATCCCTCTGCTGCTGAGAGGGAACGGCTCCTAGGCTTTGGTGATGACCATACTAAATATGCAATGTCGGCTAGCTCCATTAAGGAAAATGAAGAAGGCTATTTGGACAAGCGGCTTTCGCTTCTGGGAGACTCTTTTTCTATGCTATCTTTTGGATGGGTCATCAGCCAACTATGTGCCTTGTGGGTACGTCCACTATCCCCTCAGGAGATCTTAGATCGCATGGGGCTGGCGGCTGGAGCCACTCTTCAACAAGATTTCGCAGCTCCAATTGGGCATGGTCTACGCTATGGAGGCCGGGTAACGGGAACTGAGTCGCTGCAAAGGCTGACTGCACACCTTTCCCGTCATGTTAACCATACTGGTTCTGATGTGTCCGTGGCCCTGGGGATCCCTTTTTCGGATAAGAGTGCTAATCACACTTCTCTGAAAGCTGATTGGTGGCAGTGGCGTATTCAAAAATGATGGGCAACCTTTAAAGTGTCAGTGTAGTTACGAGACCTTTTGAGGATGATTTTGCAAAGCATCAAATGGCGAGCTAGGTCTGGGGAAGCCTTTAACAGTCGATGGCTGCATTTGGCAGATAGTATGGTTTGTAATTACATTCTCAGTAAAGGGCGCACTTCCTCTGCTTTGTTGCAACCCATTACTCGAGAAATCGCAGCCCATCTTTTGGCTCTGAACTCCCATCAGTTTCAGGGACATGTGGATTCTATAGAGAATCCAACTGATGCCGCCAGCCGTGAGGAAGCCCATCCACAAAGGTAAATCGCTGGCCGAAAGGCAGGCCGCGCGAAAAGGAATCAACCTACGTGGATTGGGGATTTCTCCAAAGACTGAGGCTCGCTACAATTCCGCCCTTGGCACCTTGCTTCCTACCTTGGATACAGCCAAGTCCCTTGCAGAACTGGACCCGCTTTGCGAAGAATGGGTGGAGTGCCAATGGATAAAANTCCGCCGTTGCCGCGTCCCATCGCGCTGGCATTAATTGGGCTCTTTTTGGAATGGGCCGAGCCTCGCATGGCCTTTTTGCTCGCCCTTGGGTTTCACACCTTTTTGAGGACAGGCGAAATGTTGAGCTTGTTGTGCAAAGATGTTCATCTGGTGCCACGCCAGCATGGGGTCGTGATGGTTCGCAAGAGTAAGACAGGTCTCCGCTTCAACATAGATGAGGCCGTGGCAATTTATGACGTTGAGCTGTACAAATTATGGGAGCTCTGTCATCTTCCTACTCCGTTGCACCGGAGTCAGCCCATATGGAATAGAAGTGCCTCAGCATTTAGGTCCGTGTTTTACCGGGGCCTTGAAGCTTTGGGGCTGGGAAATCATAAGTACCAGCCGTATTCCATCCGGCGTGGTGGCGCCACCCATGCCTTCGTCACCCAGCAGACGCTGGATGCCATATTGCTGAGAGGAAGATGGAGAAGTTTGACAGTGGCACGCCTCTATTTGGAGGACGGCCAATCCCAGTTGGGCCAACTGCAAACCTCAAACAAAACCAAAACCCTCCTCTCCACGTATCAACGTGGACTTCCCTCCCGCTTACTTCCCTGAATTACACAGCTTCGCTGCGTGAGTGGGNCAAAACCAAAACCCTCCTCTCCACGTATCAACGTGGACTTCCCTCCCGCTTACTTCCCTGAATTACACAGCTTCGCTGCGTGAGTGGGATCGTGGAAGACAGGAGTCTTCAGGTCATTTTTCAGGCATGCCATGTGCCTTTATCCTTTCACGTTCCATGCGTGAAGAGGCAAAGTGAGGCCATATGGCCAGAAGACCNNTCCAGTTGCATGAAAGGTGCAGCAGGTTAACCCTGTCTGCATATATACCTTCGTGCTTGACCGTAAAAGTGAAGCAGCAGCGACACTTGTGACTGCCTATGTTTTCGATTTTTGTCGAAGTTTAGGCAGGAACTAAGGTTGATGACCTTCGCAGCTGCTGGCTCCCTCCTCACCCTCCCGGGCGCTTTCAGCGCTGGGGGGANTTCAGGCATGCCATGTGCCTTTATCCTTTCACGTTCCATGCGTGAAGAGGCAAAGTGAGGCCATATGGCCAGAAGACCATAGGGTCCTTTTCACAGGTTCACAGGAACCTCCAGTTGCATGAAAGGTGCAGCAGGTTAACCCTGTCTGCATATATACCTTCGTGCTTGACCGTAAAAGTGAAGCAGCAGCGACACTTGTGACTGCCTA
>BGPT01001358.1:50482-104317 GCA_003297045.1 Symbiodinium sp. clade C Y103
TTTGTCGAAGTTTAGGCAGGAACTAAGGTTGATGACCTTCGCAGCTGCTGGCTCCCTCCTCACCCTCCCGGGCGCTTTCAGCGCTGGGGGGACGGAAGACAGGAGTCTTCAGGTCATTTTTCAGGCATGCCATGTGCCTTTATCCAATTGGCCAACAATCTTTACAGAATCTTTTAGATGGATTTCGTCAGCCAATGAGTGATCACTAGACATTGCTAGCTACAAACCAATTACTAACCATTACCAAGCAATACTAATCATACTAATCACCAACCAGTTGATGTCTACCCAGTAGTTACTTCCAACGACTTAACCATTATCAACATTTATTCACCATCATGAGCCATCATCAACCATCATTACCCTCTGGTAAACTAACATAGCTATTGAAAATGGCCATTTATAGTGGATTTTCCAATTAAAAATTGTGATTTTCCATAGTTATGTTAGTTTATCAGAGGGTAACCATTGCTAACCATTCCTAACCACTTTCGGGATGTGATTTCCAGCATCCCGTGACAGGTTTGCACGCCTCACTGCTCGAGCACCTCCGTTCAGCTCAATGACAACGCCGGTGCAGCACAGGCCACGGTGTTCAGGGATCCCTTGGAGGTCTGAAAAAAAGGGGTTTCCATCAATGGGGATACCTCGAAATGGATATATGGATGGTCTAGAATGGAAAATCATATTTAAATGGATGTAAATGGAAAATCATATCATTCCAAGCCATCCCTTACCTAAAGTTCACTCAGCCTGTGTCATCTCATGGACTCGCACTGCTTGTCCTTGACCACCAGGATCCAATGATGCAAGGATTAGGTGAAGAGATCAGATTTCCAGCGAGATTTGAGAAGACCAGTGAGCCCATTTTGATCTCGGCAAGACTCGTGCAACTTGGAGCCACCCTGGTCAGCAGGGCCACGCCTGATCACACTTTGAAGATCGACAAAGTGCACACCACCGTCATCCGTGTAGCAATGTACAGGGATGAAGTTGACAAGAACTGGGAAACATTGCTTGCCAAACCTGTCAAACACTTGGTATCCACCGTCAGCATCCTTGCTCCCAGAGCAGACGGCTCCTCGTCAATCCTTGACGTGTGGGATAGGCAGTGGCTCAATAGGAAACTAGAAAAGACACGTCCTGCAGATGCAGAGCTGTTCATTGCATCATTCCGCCTGGAATGTGGAGACATTGCAGATGCCCTGAAGGAGTCCGGACAGTCAGGCTGCTACATAGAGCCTCGCAGCAGTGATGGCCGTGCACCATCACCAGATTGCCGTGTGATCTGGCTCCATGTCCATTCCGAAAAATGAGATGGCAATCCCAATTCTTTGGAAAGGGTGGTGGAACCATGTAGAAACCACCAACCACCAACCACCATCTTTGTCCATGCTCTGGCGCGAAATCAGACCAGTTGCATCCGAACAAACCCATCGCATAGGCTGGGTAAGTCTCGTTCTGGTATACAGTAAAGCCAATAGTAAACCATCCCCAATGTTACCAGAAATAGGTCGCACAAATATCCCCAAACTGGAGCTTCATTATTGGGTTTCCCACATTGCCACTTGTGGAATTAGTTGCATTGTACCGCATTTTGTGCAATGACCAATGGAGGAACGCTTGAATACCCCCGGTTATACAAAACAACTTGTCCAAGGGGAATCTAAGGTGAGCCATACAAAGTATTTTTTTCAGCAGTCATGAATTGGGCCTGTTTGTGGCGCGTTTCATGGATCATGAAGGAACATGTGCATGAGAGCCGCATACATGGTTTGTAAACTTTCCAGTAAATTATTGTATCAGGATTTCCACTTAAACCCATGAAGAATCATCCAGGTGATGATGATCACCTTCCCTGAAACCAATCCAGTGATTTCGTTGTTTTTCCCCTATGATGTTTCTATGGGATGAGACCCCAGGCAGCCAGTTGTGTCTACGACTTCTTGAGAACGAAGGCCCTGGAAGCTGGGGCAGGGCCTCTGAGTCGATGTGGGAATCATGTGCAACCCATTTGGGTCTGAAAATGGGCTCACCCTCTGGTAAACTAACATAGCTATGGAAAATCACCATTTTTAATGGGAAAATCCACCATAAATGGCCATGTTCTATAGCTATGCTAGTTCACCAGAGGGTATATTATACCACCGAATAGCATTCAATAGCCACATTTTAAGAAGGAAAGTTGTGATAAACACATGAATTCTAGGGTACCCTATTTTCAGACATACCTACCTGTTCTCCATAGCTTTGATTGACAAGTTGTTCGACCTTCGGGTCACTCTCCGAGTCGAGCTTCATACGGTTCATACTGTCCGAATGATTAGAATGTCTGATCCCCCTTGCTCCAACAAGTTTGGCTCATTTCAGGATGCGATCTGGAACCATTTTCGCAGGACCCCAGGGCTCAAGCACCTTAAGCGGCACAAAAAAGTAAAGTTACACACCTTTGGGAACATCTACATGCTTCATGTGGTTTCTTTCCGCCAATCCTTTTTCAATGTTCAGTGCTCAGGCAGCCTACTTTGCTGCAAAACTCCCCCAGCATTCACCCATCTGTTGGCCACGTTTGCCATGTTTTACTTGAATCTAAACAAACCACATTTATACCTTACCAAGATTCTACATTTGTTTAGCCCCCTTTCTTCATGTTTACCCATTTTATGCCCTCACAAGTTTACATATACATTTATAATGATTCAGGCCAGGTAAATAAACATATTGCATCTATAATTTCTGCAATTGCCTGTCTCACCCATGTCTTTTTTCCCCACGTTTTGTTGTCCACGGGTGGCCCCGGCGTCCCCGTGACCGCTGCCGTGGGAAGGCCTCGGCGTCGTTCACCAAAGTGCGGCCACGTAAATTCGCGATGAAGGCCTGCGGCAGTTGATGGAGGACCCCCACGGACCCAAAGATTCAAGGTTGGGGTCAAGTTGGGGTTTCAAATAACTAGGGTTATAGTGATAATATATGATAATATGATCAACTAGATCAATTATGTTGAAAAACCAAAAATAAACCATCCCTCTTAATAGAAGTTGATGATTGGATTTGCTGAAGATCATTTTTTATGTGTATATATATATATAACATAATATATAATGTATAATATATAATATATAATATATAATATATGATATATAAGATATAAGATACAAGATATAATATATAATATATAATATATAATATATAATATATAATATATAATAGATAATATATATACATACACAATATATATATATAGTATATAAATGGGAAATCCACTACTTGGGGAATCTATAAGTTGTTCTTTCTGTGGAGGAGGTCTTTAAGCAAATCCAAGACAATCCATTCTCCCCGTTTGAAACATCCCCCAGAAAAAAACTAAGTGGTGGATGAACGGGGGATAGGATCATTTCGATTCATTTCCTCGGTTTCACCCATATTTGGGGATGATTTGGTTGACGAGCATATTTTCTGGGTATTAAAACCTTTGGGATGGCTATGTTTGGGTTCACCAGTGAGCCATGGCCCAATAAAGAGTGCTAATGAGCCATTCTATAAGATGGCAAGTGATTGTTTGATAAACGACGATTCACTAGATGGTAAATGCTTTCATCAATGGCAAATGCCATCATACCCCCAAAAAAGGTAGAAAAGATATTTTTATATATACTAACCCAGTGGTAAAGTAGTCCTCTATCTTTTTGGGGGTTGCTATAAATAAAATCACAAATGACTTGTGATTGAAAAAGAAGCACTAAAATTTGACAAGTAGTGATTCAAATTATGTTTGGGCAAAAATGAACTGCTTAGATGGACCATGGAGGTATTGAACTGGTCAGTGGGTCATGACCCATGAAATATACCCACTTGTTCGAGTCTACTTGTCCCCAACCCATCAAAGTGGGACTAGGCAAAAGGCTACAAGATGCAGGAACTTGGCGACCAGTGAGGCATCATGGAGCCCCAAGCTCCTCTAAGACACGGGGGGCTCCACGGACTTTGGCTTCGTGGAGTTTGCCCAAGCTCGGCAGGGAGCTTGCGGCGAGATTCGTCTGGCACAAGCCTCGCATTCGATGTGTGCTTGTTTACGGTGATTGGTCCAAGGTACTTTTCATCGCATCCGTAAAGCGTGTAAGGGCGAGAAGATAGAACTGGGGTGGAATCAACGACCTCCCAGCCGAATCCATCAGACCCATCATGATCTCCGAAAAAAACAACTACTCTGCCGCCCACCCCATGGGTCTCTACACCGACAATGGGACATGATTCTGCTTGGAAATCACTGAGCATTCCAAGTTTCAAACAGGAATTTCATCCGCTGTGCCTTGTGTTTTTCAGCTTATGAGGCTGAGGCTATAGATTCTGTATCGCATAGTGGATCCTATCCATCAAAAAGGACATACTTAGCCAGATATATCATGAACATGTCCAGTTTGTAATCCCATCTTATCCCATTTTTTTGATTCCGATTGGTCGACTCGTCAGGCGACAGTCTTTCACGAGATGAACAGAACTCTCGTGAGCTGCTCCTTGAAGGCGAAGCTGAGTGCAGGATCCCATGAGTTGAGAATGGAGAAGAAATGATAAGAATGGATTTGGGGGTTTCCTAAAATGGGGGTACCCCTGAATCATCTACTTCAATAGTGTTTTCCATTATAAACCATCCATTTTAGGGTACCCCCATTTTAGGAAACCTCCATTTTATCATGGGTTAGTACATGTGGATAAGCGGCTTTGTGAATGTTAACAAGTGTTAATATTTCATGGATTTTCATGGCTCATAGTTCATGGATGTTAATGATGGCTAAGAATTGTTGTAACGGTTGAGAATGGAGAGGAATGGATTGCATACTAATTATCCTTCGGTAATCAAACGTGGTGGACTGGGAAATCTTCGAACTAAATGGAGATTCAGAGCTGGGACAATCATCTGGTTATGGGTCAAAACCTTGGGACCCTACCCTAAAATAGCTGGATACTGATGGTTCTTCCCCCAGATATGGTAAGGTTTTGACCCATCCCCATCGATGATTGGGTCATTTTCCATTGCCATGCTTGATTGCCAGAGGTGATGTCTGGTAAGTGAAGGATGCTTCGCCTGGAAAGGAACAAGAACCAAGTTTAACCATGTTTACCCTCTGGTAAACTAACAGTTTGCTATGGAAAATGGCCATAGAAATAGTGGATTTTCCCTTTAAACATGGTGATTTTCCATAGTTATGTTAGTTTACCAGAGGGTAACCAATAAATCAGGAGGGGGATTAAACCGACCAGCTGTTGTAATTCTTGTAGGGATAAAATTGGGTCAACCGACTGGATGAATACTTCTGGTGGATACTGCTCCTGTGCGCAACAGCGACCCTTCCATGTGGTTCGACAGTGGCTCTCCGTACTCGTCTTCCTTTGATCCCAGGGTAGCTTCAGCTTGGCCGGCAGGGTCGGCGATGCGGGCAGGAATCGTTCTGTCATAACAAATCGTGCCATTCTAGGAGAGCTGGTTTATCAAGGCATATATGTAATATACTGTATATACATGTATATAGGCCCGCTTACGCTCTGGTACTTTAACGTAGCTATGGAAAATCACAATTTGTAATAGGTAAATCATCATCACTGACTAAACGGGTCATGTTCATTCATTTTCCAGATTTTCCATAGCTATGTTAAATAACCAGAGGGTATATCCATGTATATCCCATATTTCCCATTCAAACAACAATTCACCGTAGTTGACACGTAGAGTTATGCAACGCCTTTCCTAGTCAATCTATATTTATAACCTCAATGATTGGCTCTAGCCGCAGGGTTGGAGACATCATGCAAGCTCACCTAGCAGGATGACGATCCCAATTGAGACAGAGATCTGATGAGTTTGAGGTGTTGTAAACGGACCCCGTCAACCCTGCATAGCATATATTGTCTGGGATCAATGGTTGAGGGGTGATCATGTTTGTCATCTGTTTGGCTGCGGGATAAGTACTCACTATCAAACAATCTTCTTTTCTGCAGGGTCTCCTCAGATAGGCCATGTTTTTTCATGTTTTGCCACCAACAAGTTTGATCTCTGGGGGGGGGCCCTTTGGTGTCTCGCCTCTTGGACTAGGCCAGAGTCTTTGCATCTAGCAGCGGCCTGGTGGTAGAGTCCTGCTGGCTGAAGTTTTCTGTACCCAGAAACCCTGGTTACATGTTGTTTGCAGCAAACATGGGAGTGTCATGTGGATTTCCCTGGAAAAACAATTCTAGGAGATTTGGGAGCGTCTGAACATTTATGGATTTAGCATGACTTAGCCCCGTTTATGGCCATGTATTAATAATAGTAGTAGATAATATGATGGTCAAGCAGTATATTTGTATTGTAATCAAATTGTGCGCAATCACCCTTCAAGAGGTCGCGGATCGATACTTTTGGTTCCATGGACTTTCTTGGGGAAACACTTCACTGACGGGAGGCCGAACTCTGATTCCTTCGCATCCTGCGCCATGTTGATGGAAAGAGCTGTGTGCCAATGGCTGACAGTAGATGTTTCCAAAGATGATTTTGATGTACTGCCCGTACAGGTTTTTTGGGGCAGCCCGTCAGCCTGGTTTTGGTGTTGCAGGGATTTCCAGTGAGGACTTCATGAACATTGCGCATCTGGATGAAACTGGTTTCGGCCAAGCATTGACAAAGAGACTACACCAAATTCATATCTTCAGTTGTGCTTCAACATATAGTAGTGTAACCCGCTAAAAGATGGACAAGCGATTTCTATATCACTATACTGAGACTATACTTTAGAACTAGATTATCTAGATTCTATTAGATTCTACTTTTCCATGTCCATGTTTCTTGGTGGTTAGTGTAGACTTTCCAAAGATCTTTCTTTTTTCAGACACGCCCACCATCTCGCGCCTTTCGCCATGGCGGACTGGCAGCCAGCGATGCTGGCAGAGTTCAAGACCTGGTACGTGGCTCGATCACAGTGGCAGGTTCATGGGGATAGTCTTGGATTATTATCATTATCATTACCATTATGATTGTCATTTAACTACAAACATATTTGATAGATTTTGATAGTATAATGGGGATACAACAATGTGGATGTAGCCATGATGATGATGGTGATGATGATGATGATGATGATGATGATGATGATGATGATGATGATGATGACCCCTACCACTGGGGAATCGATCTTATGGGATTTTTGGTGGGTTCCCCAGGCAAATCCAGGTGGGACTTCAGCCAACAATAACAATATGGATGGGGATACCCTCCGGTGTCATCAAACGTGGCAAGCTGGGAAATCACCTATAAATGGATGGTTTTAATGGGAAAATCTCTACAAATGGTGGAATTTCCACTGCCATGTTTGATTACCAGAGGATAACTAATCTGATAGTGGAAAATAACCATTACATTGGGGGATGCATTGGGGATTGATGATGATTTTGATGGGGATTGATGATGGTGGATGACTTCGATGAATAGTGATTTACATGATGAGATATGGGATATTGCATGGGCATATGATAATGGAAGGCTTCAATATGAATGTTCTTATAATACAATCATCATGCATATTAACCATATCATTATCATATTATGTATAGGAACATCCATATTTTGATGAAAGGCTTCAAAGGACGAAGAGAAGGAATCCAGGAATCTTTTGCTCCGGGCCTTCCTCAAGGGTGATTGTGGATGTTGATTTCCACCAAAGGTAAACCCTTTTTGAAGATGCTGAAGTGGGTAAAATCCGAACCTATAATGGTGATAAATTGAACCTGTTTGACATCTTTGTTGATCTTTTTAGGGGGCTACTATATGTGAGTTTTCGGAGTTTGGCCTCAATCCTGCTGGCAACCTGGAGAGTTTCAGCTGGTCTACATTTGTTGAAGATGCTGATGTAAACGTGAGGGCCTTTGCATCGCTGGGTCATGTGATGTCATTTGAATGATGGTTAGGATTTGGGCAACTATCCCCAAATGGGGCTTTCCACCAATGAGGGATCCCCAAGATGGTTGGTCTCTAATGGAAAATCCTATTAAAATGGATGATTTAGGGGTCTCCTTCCTCACTTCAGTTTGGTGAATTGTGCCAATTTATCCAGATGCATATAATGTCTTCGGCACAATGTTAAAATCTCTCCCTGAAACCATGGTTCAGTTTTGGATGTACATATTTGAGGCCCACATGGGAGGTAGTTGATATGGGTGGAGAGTGATAAGCTGGAGAGTGTTTGTCATGAGCAAGATAATCAATACAGACTTAAACCATCACAACATCGTGCGTCTTTATCATCCAACAATTGAGAGATATGATATGATGATACGTGTATATATTTAGTCTGGATGAATTGCCATGACCTCACTGTTTTCCATCGGAATGATGTTTCGGATTAGGGGAATCATCCCCCCATCGCTGGCCGAACTTTTCATCTGTCGACGACTTTTTTCCAGGTCGATTCGGATGGATTTGGACACTACCTGAGCCACTGGGATTGGATGGTTTCTGGGTTAGGTCAATACCCATATCTTCCATGTATGTAGTATCTACATGTATTTACCGACATTTGGGTGACTTTGGGGGTAAATGTTGATAAATATTCCATACATGGAGCATGTGGGATATATGTTGCTGTAATATGCATCATTATGGTATCTAGAATGTGTAGTCAAATGAGAAATTGAAGCACAAACATATTATGATCATATGGGTTACTTTCAGAAGGGGATATATAGAGCATATAGTAGATGACATAGTTCTTCCTGTAACAAGATTGGCTCTGTGGTCACAGATTCTTGTCGCCTTTCGGAGCCAGGGGGTGGTTCATCTTCAACCCAAATGCTACACGGTGCCCAAAGCCATCCAAAGACCCATTTGTTGCCGGTGAATATCCCCGATCTTATTCCTGAAATCACATGAAATCACCATATGTATTGATCAAATCCACTTAAAATATCACAAATATCCTAGTTAATTCTTGAATGCCATGGTTGATTCACTGCAATCCCAATGTTCAAAGGTGAACTCCCATCCCAAACATCTCCTGAAATGGTCCGGGACTGAGGACATTTCCTGGCCCACTATGGGCACTTCTTTCGGGACCAGCAAGAGACGCACCTCTTCGTTTACACGAAGCTCCACAAGGCGATCGGGATGGGTTGCCCCTTGGGTATTCCAACGCGGCAATTGGAAAATGCTGGGAAAAATTGGGTTTATTAAAAAAAACGAACCAAATGGAGATTCAGCAAAAGGACTGGTTACCATATGTTACAATCACTCCTGATCCCATATAATGGCCCGTTTCACTGTGAAATATCCAGAAACATAGACGGAAGACGAACGAAGTTTGGGTTCACCATGCACTCAACCAATATAGAAAAGTAAAACAGTGAGTGAACATGGCTGATTGTAAATGGATTGAACACGATTCAACTCACTGGATTGGTTGAAGGGAAATTTTACAGGAAACCCCTTTTTTTTGATGGGGAAAACAATGGTTTCCTGCAGATTTCCCCTTGAACCAATCCGTGTTTAACCCCTTGTTTCAACTGTTCCAGTAGATCAAGTGCCCAGCGTTTACCGATCAAAACCATCTCTGTGTACATAATCTACGTAACACATATTAGATAAGTTGTATCAATTGTTTTCTGTATGCACGCCAATTTCTGCGGGGTTAGGATTTGTTTTGTTTTTTTTCCAAATGTTTGTTGATGGAATAGCGATTGTTTTGGGGTCAGGTGACAAAAAGGTAAACCGGTGAACCACACAACGAACTTCTGTATCCATATCTCCCAGAATCCCTAATTCCTGGTCGGGACTGAAACTTTATTAAACTTCCTCAGAATTTATGCCCTGTAATACCGATATCCTTTGGGGGACTCGAATTTTTTCGTTCTGTTACCTCCCATGATTGGTCCCTGTTTGAGGAGTTCGTGGAGAATCTGGAACGTGCAGTGCAGATGTGGTTGGCATCGATGCTTGGGCTTTCGAGATGATGGGGAGAGTTGCGCAACAATAATCACGGCTCCATTTCTTGGGCATATCTTTTATCTTAGATGACTACTTAAAATGAGAAACAACGGATGAAAATTCTAGGTTCAGGATATGTCACATGGATCCATCTGGAAAAGCTGTCCATGGGATTCCATGGAGAGGTTCCCCCGCTGGAAATGGTGATCAATTTGCTATCCTGGGTTCACATAAATATTAAATTGACTAGATAGATTAAATATGTATATAAATATATATATATATACACAATATCCCATCATATCCCCACGATATCCCAATTTATACATGTACAAGAGTAGTCGGACAGTTGGAGGTTTCAAGAAGGTTTTAGGGCCGAATTTGAAACCCCAATGCTTCGCCTTTTGATGTATCCAATTCTGATCGCCGCTTGTGAAGTCTGTTTCATTACTCTAGTCTTTGCCATAAATATCACCCTCGGTAGTCAAACATGGCAATGGAAAATCCACCATTTATAGGGGATTTCCCGGTTAAAACCTCCATCTAGGGGATTTCCCAGCTTGCCACGTTTGATGACACCAGAGGGTACCTACATCCAGTCATATGGTGGACGAATTCAGCAACTGCTGGAGGATAGGCCTCAAAAAAAGGGGTTGATTCTACATCGTGGTAGATCAAATCCGCCCAATTTGTTGGTCTAAAACCCCTATGTTTGGCCAGATAATCTTCATTAATCTACATGTTTGCTGATTAGATCATATCTGTTGTTGGTTAAGCCCACATACGTTTGGTGCAATAAAATGATTTTGCAAAATTTCTGGTCATCAAATACCCTTAAGTTTGGCACGGCACTCTAGTCCTCTATATTTTCAGTAGTTCAACCCTCCATGCCATTCTCTTGGGGTGCTGAAAACCAGCCCATTTTCTGGCAGTAAAATCCCCATAATCTTGGCCATTCAATCTCCTCATTAGTTCACCAAGTTTGGGCAGTAAAGTCATCTAAAACCCCCATGTTTGCTTCGAACCCTCTTTTGGCGCTGCGGTAATTGGGATTGTCTGAAAAATAGGATATATCCCTAAATCCACCCGGTTTATTTGGGGGAGATGCCCTCCAAAAATGCCCTATTTACAGACGAATTTCCCATTAAATCCTTTATCTATATAGGGGATTTCCCATTGCTATGTTGGATTACCGGAGGGAAACCCATCCTATCCCATTCTATCCCAGTATCATCATGATATCCGATGATATCCCTAGTGTATCCCATCATACCTTCATGTTTGATGGCTAATCCCTACAAGGTGGAGTCCCGCAGTTATCAGTTGGTCAACAACCCATCTAACATCATCGAACTACTTCTTACTAGAGTTATAACATGTTATAACTACGAACTAAACCCCAGGTATCATAGTTATCTCAACCAACTTAGCTCACATTTTTGGGCCGCCTTGTGCGCCACAGGAAGGGCCTGACTGAGGAGCACCTGGAGTCGATGCTGCGCTACGCACAGGACACAGGTGATGTGGAAGCCTCAGGCATCGTGGATGCCATGACGCGGATGCTCGAGTGCCGCGGCGGAGAGAGGCTGGTGGCTGAACGGAAAATGCTGAGGATCTGGATGTAGCCAGTGATAAAGCCCCAATCGCACAATGGAAGTTTGTTATGTTATGCAGTAGGTTGGTTTATGAACCCATTCACTAGTTCAAAATATCAGCCATAGGTTGGTTTATGAACCAATGAACTGAGTCCATGATTTGTCTTATTTTCCCAATAGGAAATCCATTATGACTGGGGAATCTTTTTCGGGAAGATGCTAAATAGTTGTTTGGCTTCCTTGACCAAATCATCATGGGATGGGGAGAGAGTGGGAAGATTAAAAAGGATGAGGGGATGAGTGGGGGTGGATGACGGATTGTATGTTTTCTTTGGAAGTAAAACATATACTGTATATATATATATACAAGCTGATACAATGAACATATGTTACTTGTCAACAATATCATGGATGGATTTGTCCTTCAAAGAATGTGGGAAACCACCGAGATGAAAAGCGATTGGTTTTGAAAATATGTTTCCCTTTGGTAAAAAGTTGACAATTTTGAAGGGATATGATGTCCCATTTTAAGACCTACAAGCCCTTGAATTTTTGGTTGAGCAACAGCAGAACAGCTGCCTTCCAGTAATACACAAATCTACATAGAAAACTCAGCAGAAGTGTGGATCGTGTTCCTTTGGAAACCATTGGTTATCCATATTTCCGGACATCACTAGAACGATGGCAAGTGAGGGAAACTTTCCCAACGTGGCCCAACATCTCAAGTTGGCGAGTTATATTCCATATTTATTCAGGTGTTTGCAGTTTATATGGTATTGCAATGTATTCCTCCATGGTTGCCATGGTAGTTGCCATAGTAACTGAGGTACCATTCCTGGATCGACTACATCTTCGGCAGCTTGGAAGTGAACGAACCATGGGAAAATGAAGCAACGAACTATGGGATTTGGGGATGCTCACCGCACATGAAGAAACCGTCTCCCTATGTCTGCTGAAGATGGGGAATGAAACACCCATGAGCTGTCCCTGGAGTTATTTTCCCAGGGGTTAATTATTTCACCACTCAGGACCTTTCCTGAAATAGTGGTACCCCAAATCATCCAAAATTGGACGATTTTAGTCTTGAAACCCATGGTGACTTGGGTATCCAGCATTTTACGAAACCCCTGTTTGCGGAATTTGCTGGGAATCGGTTGAATTTTGAGGGCCCCGTTGATCAAAATCCAAGTTGTGAATGCTGCATTGTATGTTGCCAATGGGGAGCCACAGCAACGGATCTGAGGACTTAAAAGCAGTGCTGAAGTGCCACAACTCGCGGGAAGGGACTGATGAATGATGTGTCCAAGATGTTGGCAGGGCGAAACCAACTCCTTGGGGATTCACAATGTCACAACGTCATACACCACTCCCAAGTGGTTCATGAAATTGTGGTATCGCCCGTGGCGATCGTTTTTTTGGGGTTCCTAGATTCCAGTGTTACGTGTTGCAAAAAAAAGTAGAAATGCACATCCCAACGTGATTTTTAATCAGGGTTGGTGGTTCTGAATGGGTTTGTACATTTGCCATCCCTGACTGTTTCCAGCTGTGAAGATTTGTTTGTTGGTTATCTCCCCATGTTGTGGCCTTGGAATCATCAGTCCATTTCTCTTTACGCCTGCGGCCAAACCTGGAGATAAAAACATGGTGTCTCTTTGAACATTGCAATGTACTCTGAAATTACGATTTCAATGTGAAAACATCGAACAGACATGGCCATGTCTCTCTTTCAAAAATAAAAAATTGCTGTCAAGCCATAGAGATTTTGCATATTTTTGGGTGGGTTGTCCACCCAAGAGCCGGGCCACTGGTGAGGTGCAAGACTTGATCAAAGATCAATGGTTCAAACCTGGCTGGGCAACTTGGAGATGAACAAATCGCCACGGCGCGACACTTTTCTGTGGTGAACATGGCCATGTTGGGAACAATGGCCATAGACCTGCCAATGTTTTATGTTTTGTTGCAGGGTATCCGAGATGGCAATCATGGATTTTCTCCACCATTTAGTTCGATGATTTTCCCAGCGAACTAAACTTTCAACCTCAATTTGCAAAGTCTATTTGAGTTCAGGGTTTTCCCAGCTGAAGTGTGGAATCTCCATTTGGGCGTGAACCACCTCCCAGGACCACCCTTCCATGGTGCGGGATGGTTCTTCAAAGCTGCGGTTGTTAGTTTTTGGGTCAGAAATTGGGTGATTTATGGCTGGTCCTTGGCGAGTTTGGCGAAATATGGCTGGAAATTGAGAAAGAGGCCAGATCCTGGATGGATATCGTAGCATATTGTAGGCATGCACCAAGATTTCGTTGCTTGTTGGTGACCGTATGGGTTCACCCCTTTTTTCCCACTGAAAATTGTGACACTTTTTAGGAGGTGATCAAAAAATCATCCAGGATTTATGGTCAATTTCCCCATATAATTCTGCTTCGTATTCTGCTTCATATCTTCAGTTTTCTGGGTAAAGTGTCCATTTGTGTTGATTAAAACATCTTTAAATCCAACAATTATGTGTGTTTCAAAGCACCATTTGGTTCGGTAAACCCACTTGTTCTGAATTAAAGCCACAATTTATTGTCCCTCCACATTTGTTGGGGCTTGACTACTTTCCAACCTCAAAATTCAGGTGACTCTCATTTTGTGAGTAATCACAATTTCTATCCATTTCTGTGCTTCAAGCCCCATGTTCATCCATTTTCTCGATAAAAGCCACCATGAAAACTCCCAAGGTTTACTCCAAAAAATGGCTGGCGCAATCTCCGTATCAATCCCGCGATTCCACATTTTTGCTCAAATCCGAAAGGTATAATCATGTTCAATCAAAAAAACTGCTAGTTGAATCCCATGGTGTCACCATTTTTGTTCTGCTTCAACCCTCCCATGTCGTAAGTCGTCACGCCCTCGGGCCGTTTGAGTCGACTCAGGAGGCGATCGGTGAGAGCGAGGTGCGCTGGTCCGTGCAAGACTGGGAGCAATGGACCGATGAGGCGAGACATGGTGCTCTCAGCAAGGTATCAAACAGAGAGGTGTCCCAAGTCATGGGGGTACCCCATAATACTCCACAATCATCCACATGTTCAATAATAGTTGATAAATGGTTAATAATGGTTAAATTATAGTTGATAAGAATAGGTAATAATGGTTACCCTCTGGTATTGCCTAACAGTTTGCGAACTGGAAAATCACCATGCTATTAATGGGAAAATATCAGCTATATTTCTATGGCCATGTTCAATAGCAAACTGTTTGTTTACCAATAATCATCCACATGTTCATATTTTCCATGAAATGAACCATCCAGCTATTGGGGTACCCCCATTTCAGGAAACCCACAATTGATGAATTGACACGTAATTGGGTATCTACTTGGGGGATTCATTGGGTCAGAGATTGGGGATTTACTTGATGAATTGGGTCGAACAATGTCGAACATAAACCTCGGAGTGAATTGGGATTTAGCAACGGGTATTGCAATATGTATATATAGGATACAATTGGATGAATATTTGATACTGGGATTTATGGAAAATGTTGGCTATAGCAAGCCAACGTGGATTTCCAACGGAACGACAAAACTAGTTATTGTTTGGTATTTTATCATCAATTTTGAGAGGTAGGTAGCTAGTGTTGATCCATTCCGATTTAGTAATTTAGTCAAAGTTTAAGCATTCAAAACTGGATGTCCCCAATTGGAAAGATGGGAAGTCCCATACAAATCTATTGAAAATATCCGTCCAACAATGATATCGAACATCATTTCACCAAAATTTACAAATCAAACTGCTATTTCCGGGCAAAGGTTCGCCCCATAGCCTGCAGGAGTGGAACAGTTGGTGGTCAAGCCGTCGCGTTCCTTGGGCGAAGATTGCTGCCTGTTCTGCTTCTCACTTTTCTCATGTCAACTGTGCCAGATGGATCTGGGTCACAATTACTTTGATTTGCCGAAGATGATTTGGCGTATTTGGCCAATGGAGAATCCACTACTTGGGGATACTTGGAATCTATAGAGACTATGTGCATTGGTTCCTTAGCAAGTCCAAGGTTATGAACCCCATTGAACCCCCCAAATGAATCAAAAAAGGGTCCGGTTTACAAAATTCAAGTCCTTTGCAAAAAAAATGGTAATGAATTCTGTGAATTCTGGTTCAACCTTGGATGGATGGTTTAGGTTCTTGAATTCGTTCTCTATGAATGTGGACATATGTGGGTATATATATATATATACATATATATATATATATATATCATACTATCCAGCTAAAGATACCCTAGGACTGGTCCGACGAGGAGTGGGAGCAGTGGTACCAGGCGAGTTTCCTGAGGAAACAGGTGGACACGTGACATAGAAGTGACATAGGGACGGTCAGGGACCTCACCATACATGATGGTGATATGCATATATG
The DNA here is from genome assembly GCA_003297045.1 of Symbiodinium sp. clade C Y103. Classification (NCBI taxonomy): domain Eukaryota; class Dinophyceae; order Suessiales; family Symbiodiniaceae; genus Cladocopium; species Cladocopium sp. clade C. The sequence continues at coordinate 66,415 of BGPT01001358.1, forward strand.
ATTTGCGAGGTTTGTCTGAAAATGTTGGGAGCCGCTATTAAGATGTTTTCCACTGGTTGGAAAACAGCGTGTTCCCTCTCAATGTGGCCATTTTGCGGGGTTTGAATTACCCCATTCTCAGGCACATCCATATTCTCCTTAAGATGGCATGGCAGGAACAGAACGATTGGTCTCAGCATTGGTGGGATGACAAATGGGTGCCTCGCAGCAAGATTGTGCAGGGCAGGGCGTGGTTCTTGACGCTGGTGCTATCTGGTACTAGTACCCCCAGTTATGCCGGTTGCTTTATTCATGATTTTCACCCATCCCAACTATAGACCATAAAGCCAGTTGTTGAGCGAACTCTGAAGAAAATTAGCGACAGCAAACTTCGTTAATATCTCCACCATACATCCATCTGTTCCCCCAGTCAGAGTAACTTCGTCAAGGACGGAACCACCTTGTTGCTTGTTGAAGCGGGTAGCTTCCGAAGCAGGTGAGAGTCCTTGACTCTGCCAGAACTACGTACCTTCAAATGGCTTAGTCCCAACATGGGTTATATGTATACCAAGCATAGTGGTTTCAGTGGGGAAAACATGAGGAACATGATGATAATGATAAGTTTAGGGTACCCCATTTTCAGACAAACCCAAATCAATTTGTTTTGATACAAATTCAATTTCAGACTGGATTTGCTGAAGATGATTTCGATTTGCAACGACTTCTTTTCAGGAACAGTGGGCTGACAAAAACTGGAGCGGAGGCTATGGTGCCCCAACCGGTCTCTTGGATCTGATCGGGGGAGTAAACCAAGTTTGCGTGGCTTGAAGGATTCTCACCATTTTTGGAAACATGAACCGAAGCCACCAAACAAATAATACATGTATGTATATATATATATAATATTATATAATTATATATACACGTATATGCAATATGATCTAGATGTATGTATATATATATATATGTATGTATATATATATATATATATGTATGTCTGGGTGATTCTGTTGATTGGACTCAAGTTGTTGTTGTTGTTTCTTGTCGGGGAGGAATGCATTTCAACCACCAACGACAAGATAAGAAGCCCCAAGAAATTTTGGGCATCACAAGAGTAGAGCCGGTCAGGGTGATCTCCGCTGGCTGTGGAATTAGTTCACTGCTTGGCTTTTACATGTTTTTACCCATGTTAAAGGATGTGAAATATAGCCACTGATGACTGATGTGACTGATGTTTTTTTGGCCTACTTGCCATCATCAACAAGTCGGAGTGCATGGCGTTCTCAGTCTCTCCTGGATCCATATACGGGAAAAAATGAACCGAAGGAAGACTCAAAGATGAGTAGAAACCAAAGATTTGAACGCATTTAAATCCAAGTAAAGCAACAAATTGATTTGGGAAACTCATATTTACATCTCATCTATGAATGTTTGTTGGTTGAATTCCCTTTTTGAATAACCAATGATAGCCATTATAGCCATGTATACATCTCTCCACTTTTTTTTTTCCACAGCTGAAAGAGTTCGGACTCTGCGCTGTCTTGCAATGCTGCTGATCACGAGCACCTTGGCTGGTAATCGGGAAAATGGTGGTCGGAAAAATTGTGCTTAGCCGTCTGCACCACACAATCCAACCACTTACGATCCCGCTCTCCGAGCAGGGAAATCTTACGGACACATGCCCCCTCGGCATGATACCGCCTAGACAGGCCGTTCAATAGAGTAAACACCAAGGCTTTACAAAGGTGAGGAGGATACTCTTTTGCACAGGCCGTCTTGAATTGTCCGGTAGAGCTGTCAACACCAGACAGAACATTCTGCGGTCTCTCACAGTCATCCATCGCCAAGCCATGAAGCACGGCAGCGCACTTCGGGAGACCCAATGCTCGAAGTAGTGTCGGCTTAACAGCCTTCGCACCAAAGCGCCATTGCTGGATGTGCAGACGTTGGTGACCGGGAACTGCACGACAAAGTCGATCTTGAAGAGGAGTTCGCCACACACTGGCGTATGCTTCCTGCTCAGGAATCTCTGGGTGTTCCAAGATCGATGCTCCGCCATTCAAAACCACATGCAGCTCGATCTTGATGTTGGAGAGCATGAGAGCGCTGCCTGTAGCAAGCTGTCGCAGCTCTCGATGGGTCAAAAAGCACAGGCCCCAGGCACGCTCAGCAGACCGCAAGGGCCTAGGCCATCGAGCCATCAAGTGATCAGGTGGTTGAAGATGCCGAGCCGCGCTCCAAGTTTCACACGGGGGTCCGGAGAGAGCTCCAGAAACTAGTCCACTTGCGACAACTCGGTGAAGGGAATCCAGACCAGGCCCATCCAAGAGATTGCAGAGCTCCCCGCCGATCGCAGTGTCAAGCGAGAGGACAAGGACGCCAAAGCCAGGGAAGAACTGCTCAATTAGTCTATGAGCCCAATCGTGGCAGTCATCAGCTCGTCGTCGGCCGGAAAAGAGGTGCAAGATAATCAGCACTTGCTGTCCATCTTCCAGCTCACAAACCGGCACACCTTTCGCAGCTGGCCAATGCAGAACCTCAGGGTTAACTATGGGTCCTAGGAGATCCGGAAGCTGCGAATAAGCACTGCTCAGAGGTTCCAAAGGACACGATGCACGAAGATCTGGAGCAGCCGCAGGCAGTGATTGCGAGACCGATGCAGGAGGCACAGCGCGCTGAAGACGTTCAAGTCGGTCGAGCAAGTCCGCAACAGGGAGATCGCTTGTCAGCTGAAGATACTGCGATTCAATATGCTGCTTAAGGTCCACGTCCTCAATGGTATCCAGGAGGTCATAGAGTTCACAGCGGCCCCAAAGCGCAAATGCCCACATAGCCTGAAGATGTACGGAGTCACCATGATCAGCATAGCGCTCAATAACCTCGCACCAAATCCACGATAGATCGGACTCAGGATCACGGAGCCAGGCATTGGTACTAGCAGTAACGTCAGCATGAACTTGTTGACATAGAGCAGGAGAAAGTTCTTCGGGAAATCCTTCTTGAGCCCACGTCTCTTGCCAAACGGCCCCATCCCGTGCATGTTTGCGCATCCAGCATGAAGAAATCGATTCTTGAATTGGACCCGATGCCAAAGTCCATGGGAGTCGATGTTGATGCCTGAAGATCTCGGGCATAGCAACTGGTAGCGGAGCTTGTAGGGGATCATAATGTTTGGCCAACCACGCAAAGCAACCATCAGGCTTTGAGCGTGAATATTTGAGGTGCTGCTGCAGACGCTGCGATGTCCAAAAGCACTTCCGGCAGCATTCACATACTCCAGAAAACACGTATTTTCTCTCTTCAGAGATGACACCGTGTGCCTTCCACGTATGTGCATTCAGGCCTTGTGCTGTAGAGAATGATCTGGAACATCTGGAGCAGGAGAAAGAATCCGGCAAGTGCAGACCATCCAGAGGGGGTTGATCAAATTGAACTCCATAACGACCACAAAGCAGCTTGATCTCCTGATGCATATGCAGCACATGATGTGCTGTTTCCTCTTGGGTCAGGTGTCGGGCAACTGCACGACGAATCTGGTTTGGCATGGTAGATGGAGCCGTTGCACACCATTGCAACAAATCTGCTTGCGACCAGGTCTGGGCAGGAATGTTGGAGTCCATAGTGGCAAACCAAGCCAGTGCGTGGCGCACTGCATCGAGCCATGGCTTCCTGCAGTACTCATCCTCAGCCAAAACAAAGTCCCAGACAGTCTGCGGTCCATGTCGATGAAGCTGCAGAAAGAAAAGAAGACGATGCTTTGCTAGACGAACTGCAAGTGAAGGAAGACGCCAATGAGCTCGAAAGGCAGCATCAGTGATCGATGAATCATTCCAGAATCCCTGTCCGGCTATCTGCCTTTGCCACTTGGTGATGATGGAGGAAAGGGCTCGATATTGCGTCGCTGAAAGAAGAGGCCAGCTGCCACATCCATAGAACAGAATGGGTAACACCAAAGTTTCCAGTAATTTCAATCGAAGGATAATAGATAGCCGACGATTGAGAAAAATCGATCTGCTCATGGTGCGGTAGGCCGTGGTAGCCTTTCCGAGCTTCACATGGATGTCTTGCTGGACGTCGAGGTTTTGGGCAACAACCAATCCCAAATGGGTGTAAGTAGGAACAAGCCTCAAAGGCTCGTGGCCTGTAATTTCAAGTTGTCCAAAGCCTTCCAAGAATCGATGACGTCGAAGATCAGGAGCTCCTTTGCCGCGGTAAAGGATAATCGCCTCCGTCTTGCCTGCTGAACAATTGAGGCGTAGTCCAAAGTGACGAAATGTCTGGTGGACAAGAATCGTCGTATCATGGAGCAATCCATCCATTTGATCAGCCTCAATGCATGGCACAGGCAGAGCAACATCATCCACCCAAGTGACAATTGGAGACATAAATCCCAACAAAGCATGTGCTTGACCAATGCGGGGTTGCACAGAGACGGCATCTTGAAGCTGACGAAGCACAGCACTCATGAGGATGTTGTAAGCCAGGTCCGCCAAGGGAGATCCAGGACGCGATCCTCGATGCGTTTCAAAGCATTGATTTGTAAGGGGGCATGTAAACCAAGTGTTCACGTGGGCATCTTTCATGAGTCTTGCAGCCAATGGAGGGGCTGATTCAAATTGATGGGCATGGGCACGAACATCACGGAAAAGTTGGGTCACATCCAATCCTTCCTTCTCCAACAGAGCAGAAAGCACCAGAGGAAATTCGTCAGTGGTGTCAAACGCATGCTGTCGAAGCAGACAGTGGAAGGCGTTCCGCACATCGATGAAGACAATCGCAAGGGATAGCTGTCGAGCTTCCACGAAACGAACAAAACTTCGAAGTTGAAGTGCTGCAAAAAGTGTCTGCTGACCACGGAAGCCGCCATATTGAGTAGGGAGTCTGTTCGATGAAGCCCAAGGGAGAAGATGTCGTCGGAGGAGTGCATGGTGTAGTTTAGCGAGGGAATCTAAAAGCATGATTCCACGCATGCCGCTGGCTGTGCGAGCTCCATGTTTTTTTGCTATTGAGCAAATAAACCCTCCTTTCCACTGGAGCGGCTCGGCTGACATAGTCCATACTTTGAACAGCAGATGATGAAAAACATCAGAATGGTTGACCATGAGGAACTGCAAATGTTCTGCTTGGACACTATCAAGCCCCGGAGCACGACCTCGCTTCGCCAATTTGCAAACCTGCTCGATCTCCACTCGAGATGGAAGGTCTTGGAGGGAAATTTCAAGAGGAAGATCATCAATGCAACTCTTCTGCCGCATATGGCATCTTGTCAGAAGTGCAGAGTAGGAAACTTCCTGACCAGCTTCAAGACTACAATAGTGGGCTGTGAGCTCATCAACATGAGGTCCACTACATCGAATGTTGGATCGCCGTTTCTTGATGCTTTTTGGCAGTACATGACGAAGATGACGCCAAAGCCCTGTCAATCCTTCATCAGCAGCGACAGCGCTTTGCTGCTCTGCGAGTCCCTCATAGAAAACGCGATCATCCTCCCGGACTTGATGAGCAACTTGTCCGCATAGCCGTCGATGTTGCCATTCATGAAGAGCCAAAGAGGCATCAGACAATCGAAGCCATGGAGCAAACACGGAGACATCATCATGGACATAGCCCGTTTTCCAGACAGAGAAGAGTTCCCGCATCACAGCAAGTCTTCGCAAGCGTCGAAGCTGACGAATGCGAGTCCAGTGATATCGTTTGCATCGAATGAGCTGCCAAGTAGAATCCCAGAGATGAGATTTTCGAGGACAAGCAGCTTGGCGTGGAGGAACAGAGCTTCGCATCCAATTCTGAATTTGGGCAGCATGGGTATGAACATCACAATTCCATGGCACCACTGGCACCTGAGGTTGCGAGTGCTCTATGTGGTGATCAGATCTGCCAGCATCCACAGTTTTCATCCTGCAGAAGATCGGAATGTCAATCTGAACACTAGAATGATCCTCCTTGCGCAAAGTGAGATCAACGTTGGCAATCTGTGTGCAGACAGAAGGGTGCTGCAGGGAATGGTCAATGGCGATGTAGTCAAGGCGGGCGACAGTTCCTGAACTATGTGTCCATGTGGCATGGTCACCATGATGATACTCCGCAAACGTTTGTGGAAGAAACAGAGCTGGATCATGAAGCCATTGATGAAAATGTTCACCAGCTGTATTTTCGTCTTCAGCTCCAAAAGGTCCAATTGCTGACGATGTGCAAGATCCAACACGTGCATTGGCATCCAAAAGCGCAATGGTAGGCCAGGATCTTGAAGACGAAGGGATGCTCTCAGTCATCAAATTCCAAAATCCAATTGCGTCTGCGTCACTGGGGCAAGAAGGCGCATGCCCAACTAAGAAAAGGAGGTGAAGATCATGATGGGACAGTTGAACAGCCATCGTTTGTGAAGTAGAATGAACAATCCGCAAGTGGTGCGGAGTGATGATCACAGGCCCTGCTGACGTCATCCATTTGCGTTTGACCCATAATTGTACACCTCCAACTCCTTTGTCTGTTGCCGGTGCTGAAAGCACGTGAAAGCCCATGCAAGTGGTATGACCAGTCATACGTGATCTCGTCTCCTGCACCCCAACAACCAAGACATTTTCATGATCGAATGATTGAAGAAGAGATTCAAGTCGGGCTGTGAGACCATTGCCATGAGCAGCACGGTTCTGGTACAGGGTCAAGACATTCGCAGTGGCGCAGCGCAAAGTGAGCTGCAAAGTTTGCAAAGGCTGAGAGTCAGCGTCATTTCGCAAGACGAAGGGATGCGAAGTACCAACTGGCACGGGATCAAAAGCTTGGGAAACGTTGAGATTCATGAATCCATCCACAATTGCGGGAACTGAAGGGCAGAAGGCAGATGGCGATTCCAACATCCACAACCAAGCGACAGCGAAGGGAGGATCACAGAGATGGTCGTAGAGCTCCGAGAAGTTCTCCGGTTGAATCCAATCGGACACAACGGCCCATGCAATAGCGTCAGCAGCTTCATTCCACGGGTGCCCGGTATGAGCTGGGACATGATGCCATGTAGGGGCAAGACCAAATCTGCTGGAGAGCCAGTGAACCAAAGCTCGAGTGTGACACTGCAATTGATCATGAGCTACAGCTCGCCACAAACCTTGTGCCGTGAAGCCAGCAAAGAGGCAATCAAAGTGGAAGGAGAGCTCAAAGGATGTATTCGGCTGCCATACTTCACAAAGCTGAGCTGCCCATATTGTTGCCATGAACATGGCAGCAGCCTCCGCATGGGGTGCGTGTCCATCTGTGCTAGTGTCAAAGCATCGAAATCCACCAAAACGATCACCAGATGCTGTTCGTACGATAAGAACCACAGCGGCAGCAGAACGCGGGGGATGTGCGCCACGCAAGGCTGATCCATCAGTAAAAAAGGCAAAGCCTTGTGCAGGTTCTTCAAGCCAATCAGGCATGTGATCAAACACTTCAACGGTGGATGGATGCCATTTTACAACATTTGCACGAGAGAAAGTCACGCCAGGAGAGTCATACAAAATTCGATGTCGAACTTGCTGAACTGCTCTGAAGTCAATGCGCAAGAAAGATGGAGGTGACACTAACAACTCCAATTGCAAAGGAACTCGGGGCCGCTGTGCATGAGCCACCGCATCAGCTGTTAGGCGCTCCCGAGAGGAGGACTCGCTGTCATCATGAGAGTGCACTCCATTCATATGTATCTGCAGAAGAGATGTTGCTCCATTTTCCTCTTGCAAGTCAGGAGATGAGCCAGCAGCAGCAAATCCTGCTTGTTGAATCTCAATAATAATATTGTCGCCATTGTTGACTCGAACAGAACGCCTCGCAGGCCAAAGAAACTGATCACGACGTACCAGCGTAGGTCTTTGGAGCAAAGGTCCAGGGATGGGAAAGAGGTCCACAATATTGGATGATGACAAACGATCTGTGCCACAAACAGCCACATGACGAGGCTCCAAAGGTGCATCACCATGTTGTATTGCAGTCAGAAGCAGAGCTGCTTGTGCATGTTGAGGCTCTTGCAGAATGATGAGATGACCAACATAAGACTGCAAAGGGGAGTTCACTGGTGGAGGTTCAATCCAAAAGATGTCGAAAGGGATTCGAAGATCTAAACGATCGTCCCATAAGTCAGTGATACTCCTCTGCCATGAAGAGGCATCAGAACGAAGTCGCACTGTGCGAGGATGATGGCATCTTGGCGCACGAAGTCCATTGAGCTGCCAAGTTTGCACATATGCAATAGGACCCTCATCACCGCGTTCCACGAAGGAATGCTCTGCAAAGGCACGATAAAGGTCTTGCGCCCATCCTGGCGAAATAACAGCAAGTGCTGAAGGAAAAGGAAGAGGTCCAAGCCCAGACAAATGCTGAATCCGATCACGAAGCAAAGGGTCATCCAGGTCGGACATGTTGTCAAAGGCATCAGCTGGTCTTCGATGGATCAAAAGGCGGAATGCGTGTCCATGACGTGCATGAAATCTTTCATGTGGTTGCATCTGTCGAGCACCGAACCATAAGGCACACACGTTTTGTGCAACCTCTGGAGGACAGTCCTCCACCGCATCCACCGCTGATCTGACAGCATGTAAGTCGACCCGGTCCGTCATCACCACAGCCAAAGAGTGGGCCATGCCCCTATCATAATCGCTGTCGTACACGGAAATGATGAGGCTGCGTTGAAATCGAACGGGTCGTTGTACAAGTACAAGCTGACCGATCGTCTGCGCAGCAGCGTCCTCAGGGGGAGGATCAACGGTGTGGAATTCCAGTGGGGCGCCATGCACAATGTGATCACGCCACAAAATGCGAATTTCCTGTTCCCACCTTGCAAAGTCTCCTCCCAGGATGGCAACCCTTGTAAAGTGACATCTCTGGAAATTGAGGTGGTCAGTGTACCAGGTCTCTAAACGAGCGAGGCGCTCGACACCTCCGGGGCCCAGGGTAGCCATGGAGTTCCAGGCCTCATACACAGTGCGGACCCATGGATCATAGTTGTCAAGGTCGTCATCAGGATCCAACTGAAATTCGGGAGCATCTTCAGCTGCCTGGCGAAACAATCGCACTGCGTTGAGAAAAGCATCGGTGAAGCTATGCAGGAGCGGCAGGATTGGAGACTCACACCTTGACTGGGTAATATTGATCTCCCCCTTCTCGTCATCAGCATCACACCAAGACTGAACATCTCCGGAGCTGACGGGATCAGAGAGCCGAACATCATGTTGCAACAGAGAAACAGCTTCTGATGGTCGCCTTGGTACTGTCAGAATGACGTGATTGCCTTCATGTACTTCTGCAAGACCATCATCGAGGATATCAAAGCCAGCAACAGAAGCAAAGCAGTCTCGTTGTTGACCATAGCAAATTCGGTCAAGACCAAGAAGCCCAATGATGTCTCGATTGGAGGGGAACGCCGGCACATAGCACGCGAGATGCATGAGGCGACGTCCAAGTGCTGATTCGAAAATGGCTGTAATCAGAGTGGGAACGTGTCCTGGGAAATCTCCTTGAACAAGAATCAAATGTCCGACATGGGAGTCATATGGTGCACGAGGAGGGTTCGGATCGACCACAAGAACCTTGGTTGGAGTGTGCGGCAACAAGTAGTCATTCCAGAGCTCACATAGATCTCGATACCATAAGTGCTGCTCCACATCAACATGCAAGATGCGCGTTTCTTCGCACCGAGGATGAAAAGGAATTCCAAGGTACCAGGTGACCCACTCAACTGTAGCATCTCCAGGTGCTAAATCTGCACGTAGATTTTCCATCAGATTCATTCCAACTGGCAGCATCCAATGGGAAGAAGAGTCTGAAGGTGGTGGCAATGAATGAGGTCGATCACCAGGTGTTGACACATGTGTGACAGTCTGGTAGTATCTGTGAGGAGACGTGGTGCCAAACGAACATTGCCGTTCATGAGCTGAGTCATGACTCTGCAGGGATGTCTGCTGCATGAGCGAGAGCTCGTCACGAACTTCTGCATAGACTTGTGGATGATGGTCACAACGTGGATTGCGAACAAGTGCTCTGATGTAGTCACCATCCTCAATGGACAGAGCCCCTGCAAAATCAGGAGCGATGATCACATTGTTGTGCCACAAAGTGCAGCGAAGGAGGGGATTCAAACACTGCTGTTCAAGGCCGAGAAGTCTCAAGACAGATTGTCGTGTCAAAGTGGTGGGAACCCATCGAACAAATCGACGCAATTGCGTTGGTTGAAAGTCCAGAGGTTCGTAAACTTCCAGATCAATCAAAACAATCATGAAAGTTGGTGTTTGAGGTTGATCATTCTGATGTTGCAAAATGATGCATTGCAGATCATCTTCAATATAATCTCCAGGACGATGAGACACACGATGCAGATGCAGGATCTCGTTCTCAAAAAGCATGAAATCTCGTGCAATCAATGTTCGCATTTGCACTCTATCGCCCCATGGCAAGTTCAAAGATGCAGACCTGCCATTCAACGAGAAGACAATTGTCTGACACCAATTGGCCGTAGCTGTCGAGGTATGAGACGAACTTGCCGTTGAGGAGGAGAGAGATGAACCGCTTCTGGATCGAGACCACGAACTAGGTCGTTGATGAAGTTGAGGACGCCTTGCCATAAGGGCTGTGCTGTCTTCAGGCCCAGTCGTGTATCTTGTCATCAATGAGACTTCATCTTCAGGATCAACAGAATCAAAATCATGAGACTGGTGAAGCTCGGGCGTTTCATCTGTTCCAGGATCGAAAGAATCTCCAGGACGAAGAGCTCTGGAACGAGTGGTGCGACTCACCAGGTTGTCTTCTGCTTCTGCACTGGTCATGGAGGCTGGAACACGGACCGTAAGTCCAAGGCCCGTGTTCACAAGGATGGCCTGATCGATTGGCAGACGTTGAAAGCCAACATGGATTGTACATCGTCCATATCCCTGTTCAAGTCGTTGACGACAAGTGTCATCAGTGCCAGAGAGTTGAAGGACTGTGTCAAAAGGCAGGACGGGAATGACTGAGTGAGCTGCATCACGGAAGTGAGTGACAGGATCGGCAATGTATACTGCGGTCGTCAGGATGGAATGCCGATCAGGGATCATGTGCTGTTGGACGATGACAGTTGCCACAGTGCCACGTATGGCTTGATGTGGTGGTGCTGGCTGGACGACTACTACATCCAGAGGAGCTGCATCATCGACAACATCTTCCCAGACCACACGTATGTCACGATTCCAATCTCGAAAATCCACATCAAATCTGAGCGGTCTTGGCTCATCACAGAAAGGGTGGTTGGTATGACTGACAAAGTATGAAGTGACATAAATCAGCGGTCCCTCATCCTCGGTCTCGACCACACCCTCGTTGCGGAGCAACTCCCAAATGCCCGGCGCCCAAGGCGGCTCATACTCTGGCCGATGTGTGTCATCAGATCCGGAACTTGATGATGAAGCCATAGAAATGTGGGGGGAATCTTCTCGAGGATGCATAGCATAGTCAAATTGACAGGGATGACTTCGCATCTGACTGCCAATTGTATATGTCGATCTGGTGCGATGCTCGGCTTCTCCAAGACTGTGCAGGGATTGAGGAGCAAGTTGTTTGGGAACACTAACATAACTCCATGGAGAGAGACCGCAAGCAAAAGCATCAATTGGTAATGTACGGCAATGCATCTCAATTTCATCCTCAAAGCCAAGAAAGAGGTCAAGATCTTTGGAAAAACCCAACTTCAAAGCTCCTGAACGTCTCCTTGACCGTGAGGCAAGACATGAAGTCATTGAAAAAGAAGCATCAACTTGGGAACATGTTGATGGCATTTTGTGAGAGTTTTCGCAGGCGATCTCAAATGCTAAATGGAACGCAGAGTCTCTAGCCTGCCATTCAGATTTGAAGTCATCACGAAGCAATGTTCGATGACTCCACTTCATGCTGCAAGCTGGGCGCTCATCAATTGCCCAGTGACGGCAAAGCCCTTGGCTGTCATACGAAAATGTCATGCCCAGCCGGGCTAGGCAAAATGCTGCGTAGTAGCAGCCTTTGCCTTTCCACCAACGGGTCCATCCATGTCCTGATCGTTGGGCACAGGAGAACACGTTCTTGGACGCTTGGCCGCCTTCTCGTCGACCTCGATCTTCGCAGCTTGCTCTCCCAAGCTCTGTAATGACTCGGTGAGATGTTTCAGGCTGTCGTTGATCTTCTCGGCTGAGTTGGTAGCGGTGTTGTGTCCAATGACCAATGCCTCGTCGTCCGTGTCCAGGATCTCCACGGTCACTCGACCTGCTTCCTCCTTGGATTCGTCGACTTGCTTCTTGGCAGAGGCAAATTCTTCCTGCGCGCTTTTGATGCGCTCCTGTAGATCGGCTTCTTGCTTCTGAAAGAGTTCTGTGTACTCTTGCCATGTACGAACAGATTCTTGGATGAACGTTCTCCAATTGGTGATCAGGTTCGAGCGCTCCTGCAGAGCTTCTTCCAGTGCTGCTCTTGCCTGACCTTGCTGACTCACAGCACTGTGAAAATTTTTTGTTGCTTTGGCTCCTTCCCTCTTTGAAATATTCCGGACTCGTTGCCTCATATCTGGGGGCAGTTCGGCTTGGCGTGCTCGCGCCATGTCCAGAAATTCCTTGGTTTCGGGGTCCAAATTGTTCACACTGCTTGAGGATGGCCCTGTTGTAGTAGTCGACGATGTTGGAGGCATACTCTGCATCGTAAAGGGCACTGCAAATGGAGACATTGTCACAGGCGCGCCTGGTGGTAGAGGCGCAGCTGGTGCTCCTTTTCCAGCTTGAACAGGAATCATCTGGATGGGTGGACCAGGTTGCATCATCGGAGGGCCAGGTGGCATAGGCATTGGTACTTGAACCATCGGCGCATTGCTCATTCCACTTCCTGGCCAAGGTGCCGAAGGTGGTGGCATTGGAGGATGCGACATCATGCCTTGACCAGGTGGACCATGAAATGGCATCTGTGGCGGTCCTTTTCCTTCTCCTTGTTGACGATTTGCACTTTTGGATCGTCGTCCACGAGGAGTGTGACCACGACTCTTGGCACGTGCTGGTTGAGCATGAGTCCAAGGTGATTGGCTCCATCCAGTCTGGTCGGAGGTCCAGGTCTGAGCATAAGGTGATTGCTGTGCAGGTTGAGCATACTGCTGCTGATGTCCTTGAGCAACTTTTTGTTTTACTCCGTGAACATACGAGCGATCTAATGCTTGCTGCCAGTGAATCTGACAGCGTGGGCATGAAGCTGCAACGCTTTTGCACAGCTGCCTGCAGTGCATGCATCGCCATGGAGTATTGCTCATAGTTGCCATTGTTTTGACAATCCTGCGTAGCAAATGTGGATCTCGAGAATGATGATCTCGAAGGACGTGATAGATTCTCCACAACTGGGAGAGCGACAGAACAGTTGCTCCAACTTGATGATGATGCCACTGTTGCCTTGCCCGCGCACGCTTCCTTCTCTGTAGTCTGCGTTCCGTGTTGGTCGCCGTACTGATACAGCACCAAGTAGTCCAAGTCCTGTTCAAAGGAATCAGATGGCAGATAGCAGTTCAGATCACCCTTCGGCAGAATCAATACCAAGAAAAGGTAGAGGATGCTTGCCGTGCTCATACACGGAAATGAGGACAAAGAAAGCCAAAGGCCCAAATGGCAGCTGAGGCGATTCAAATAAGAAATCGAAGAAGAAAAAGTGCGGGATGGCCAACAGCGAGACAAAGTCAATCGAGTTGAAATCCAAAGCCACACCCTCCTCTGACCGCCTGGATTTTTACGTGCCCAGGAGCACAGATCAGGTGGTACTAGCTGGTCAGGCTAGCAGAGCACAATGCAATCGATGACCAGGGCAAGACCAGATCAGCCACCGAAAGCACCAAAGGCAAAATTGTGCCCGCGGGACAGAACGGCGAAGTCCCGCTAAGGCAGACCCGAAATCAAGGGAGGCTGTGCGTGGGGCCCTTGAGATCAAATGCCTTCATCTCTCCACTGAATTGATAAAATTAAATGGTAAACCCACCAGGTGGCTATGCTCCTCCGCCAGCGCCCGAAGGGTAGATCTGGGCACGACCAAGAAGTGTCACGACGGGCTCCGAGACATGGATTTACATGAGCACTGTCCAGTTCACCCGTCGGAAATGTGTTATTGAAATTTATTGAAGTTAATTTTGCTATGACGTTGTAAACCCAATGCCATGAATCCCAACAATAAGAGAGTGGGGTCAATGGAGGTCCCATGTTTCCACGTAATTTAGCTGCTTTTTGATAGTTAATGACAGTATGCTCATAGTCTTATATTTTGCTTTGTTTTCCATGCTTGCTTTTGTTTACTCTATTCCTGCTACATGACTATGTGTTTCTTGTTTCATTGGCCTGCAATATGTACATATAATTATATATATAACAGTATAGAACTGTAGGGGTGGAGTTAGGGCCCATATCCTTAGTGCTGAGTTGGAATGGTTTTTGATTTTTGCATGTTTTTGCAAAGCCCCTTACAAGTAGACCCACGGCAATCAGCAACTTCAACAGGTCTATATATATATATATATTATGTGCATATACTTCAACAATACCAAATGATCAACAAGGCAATCCAAGTCAGTCTCTATGACAAAGCAGATCCCTCGTTTGACATCACCATACACAATTTCCAATGCAGATGTCAAGTTTGTTGATTTGATCGGGTGGCCTTTGCAAGCAAAATCAAAGTATAGACTCGACAACATCATGGGAGACGAAAGCAATTGCACCTGCAAAGATCACATATAACATCATATAACATTAGTTAGGTATAATATATATATATATATGTATACATAAACAGAAAAATGAATAACTATATATATATAAGTATATATACATATTCTTGTTCAGCATTCCCAGAAACGTGGTCAAATGGGGCCTCTATTTGACCCCTTTCTGGATGATAAACAACCCCCAATGACTTGCAAGACATGGGCGGCTTAAACCATCCAGATGTTATTGTAGATCACTGTTGTTCATAACAAATAGTTCATGACGGTGGAGTAATCGAATAGCAATGTTGGCTAATTCTACTTTGAATTGTTCGAATTAACTCGGACTCACTTGGGCTAAGTATTACTAGGTGATTATCATGTAAGTCGGCAATAAGCCTTCGTCACCAAGCCTAAAAACTGAAGTCACGTTGTGGATCCAGTGGTCATTCTTCCCAATGATTTGACTGCCATGGTTGACATCTATTTTGAGGATTCACTGGTGAAATTATCATCCATAAATTAACAATTTCCATTGTTATACCGAACCACTGGTTATTATATGATATTATCCATCCATGTAATTAAGTGGTGGACTAAGTGAACCAAATTTATGACCATCTATGAATTGAGATTATCACTTGGGGAATTTTGGGTATTACTGTAAATTTAGAATAGATGGCCAAGAATTGGTGTTTGATTGCAATCCATTTTCGGACACGCCCCATGTGCGCGGGAAACCCCAGAAACATTTCCTGTTTGGCTTTAGATCGGAACTGCTTCGCAGAGCGTTCCACTTTGAAGTGGACCATACGCACGTTCCTTAAAGACCTGTCGATGAACAGAAACCCGGGCGCAAAAGGGAACAAGAGCTGTCGATTTCTTCCTGAAGGTCCATCGTGGTTTAGACACATTTGATTGGTGTTTTTGGTGGAAATGAGTGTCGAAATTCGCCCCAATGTTCCATCAACAGGAATTTCAGGATAGGGACGAGTAGCGTCCATTCAGGTCCGACCTGTACAAAGATCGTCGGCCCGAATGGGCCAGACGACACACGCGTGGCCTGCAGTCAAAACGCTGGTTAGTCTGGGCCGGGTTGGTGGTTGATTTTGGACAACTTGTGTTCAGCCCTAGGATCACACGAAATTGTGCGGCTTCTTTGTTCAATTCACTGCAGTCAATTGGAAGCCATGAGTGCACCTGGACATTCTTCTTGTGGCTTTCGTATCCTGGATTGTTGCCTATACCACATTTTTGTGTTAGCTGTTTAAAGACCGGATGGGGAAATACCCCAATATCATCAAAAAATTGGATCACCACTTGCATCCCTTGGGCTTGGTTCAAAAAATGAGGGGAACCCCAAGAGTGGGATTTTTCACTGGGGAAACTGATGTCCTAAACTATGGGATAAATTGGGGGACACGTTCTGACACCACACAAAATGTGTTATGTCTTCTAGTCTAACTCGACTCCCAAATACTCACAATGTGCTTAGCAACCCCAAAAATGATGCCTAAAAGTGATGGAAACCTGGAAACGATCTGTGGAAAAAGCACGAAAAAGTGATGGAAACCATCCTGGTGGTACGCGCCAGTATCATCCCATGTACATGGCCAGGTTCCGGCGATGCAGCGGCGATGGCCTGGCCTTCGCCCACATCTTTGAACAGGTGGGAAGTGCTCCAAAAAACTGGGAAAATCCAGGGGAAATCCATGGGGAAATCGAGGGAAATCAGGGGAGACTTGCCATGAACCATGGGGATTTTTTGGAATTTCTCAGCGAATTTGGTGGGTCAACTGGGGGGTAAATCTGGAAAAGAAATCTGAGTGAAGAGTTCGCGAAGTCACCAAGAATGAGAATGCATGATTTCATCTGATTTCACCAGCCATAGGAAAAAAAGGATCAGCTGTTTCATGATTTTCGGCGAAGATTCGCACCTCTGTGGCGGTGACATGTTTTTGACTCAAAGCTTTGGGAGTCTAAAGAACTAACGTGGCGATATAGCCAACTGATGATGTATATACATACAACAATACGATACAATACGATATTGAAATATAAATCTAACAGCCCTGGCAGCCCTGGACTTATCAGTAACATTGCACAACCAATGAAATGTCCGGACATCTTTGATCAAAAGAGGCCTTCTCTTGGCGTTCCAGACTATTTTTTGGGGTTCCCGGCGAGAGCATTGTTGATTCTTGTTGGTTAGATTCTTGCATTTTTTTAAATATCCCTCAACATGCTTCGTTGTAACGGTTTGTTGGTATATTATGTAATTACAGTATATGCGAATGTATGTGCATATGCACGAACGCACTATTGGTTTATCTCTGTGGTTCTTGCTTATATCCCATTACTTGTAAATATACATAAATATATAATAATATATATATTATATAGACAAGCTAGATATATTTATATATAGATATAAACAAGCAAACATTATAAATAATCACTATGTATATAATACATGTTTATATTAACCAACTAGACTATATAAATGTATTTAATGTCCCACTAGACAAAAACGCATATAGGGTTGGTTACATCATATCCCAGTATACCTGGCGATGAGGGGTCCGCATGCCTACTCGAGAGTGAACATACGGCCGAAATGCCGAAAAAACCGAAGTCGCCAAGAAGAGAAAACGTGTTGACCTCATCCGAACTGAAGTGTATAATATATCCGATATAAAAAGTATTGCTGTATTTATATATGCAATGGGATTTTCAGGATCCTAAAATGAAGGTACTGTACCACAGAAGACCATATTTTGTGATGATATTCCCTTACATAGCTCTTACATAGGCCTTATATATGGTAGGTACCTCCAATTTAGTTACCTGAAATGGCCATGAGTCATTGTTTACATCATTTCGAGCTACATAAGTTAAATCGAGGCGATTCTTTGTCTACTAACAAATGCTATTATCCGTATGTATATATATATATCCCATATCTTCCATGTATGGTATATTTACCTACATTTGGGTGATTTGTGGGATAAATGTTGACAAATATTCCTTACATGGAGCATATGGATATACATACACATCCAGGTAGTTCGCATAGTGAGTAACTCTCGGGTACTCAAACCTGACGGAAAATCCCCGATTTGGTCCGGCGATTTCCCTGCCACGTTTGATTACCATATCTTTATTCTTATAGTATCTGTGAATATATCTTAATATCCTAAGTATATAAGTGTATATAATATCTTTTGATATCTTATCTAATATCCTATAAGATCTTTTGATATCTTTTAGTATCGTGTATAATATCGTATAATATCTTACAACATCTTATAACACCTTATTATCCATTATTTAGAAAGATATTTTAAAAAGACAAGTCACCAAAACACCGTTTTTAAGAACGCCCTTTAAACCACCCTGAAGCCTCTGCCAGGCTTCAGCCCACTTGAGGCTTAGTTTCAGCCTGGCACCTGCCCGGGCACCCGGCTCGTTTTGGTCGGTTTTGCGAGCAATGGGAGCAATGCTTCAACAGCTGAAAAATTTGCGGGATATACCCTCTGGGTCAAAATAGCTATTGAAAATTGCCATAGAAATAGTTTATGTTCCCATTAAAAATGGTGATTTTCCATAGCTATGTTAGTTTTCCAGAGGGTATTGGAAATATCATGGGATAGCTGCACTTGGCGGGTTTTTGTTTTCATGAAAAGGTGATTTAAGCATGAAGAATGTAGTTTTGTTTTTATCAGATCTTCCATGAAATATACACCATCCAGCTAATGGGGTAGCCCCATGGCTATGGAAACCCCCAAATGGTGTCGATAATGGAGAAGTAAATAGAAGTAATGGGTATATTATGGTATATCATGGTATATCGATATTTCATGGCTTTACAGGCACCTAATATCTTTCGACAAACCCCTGGTGATTTGGCCGCCGAAGAAATTTGGGTTTGGGGAAGATGATGATCAACCATTGAGGGATGACTATCAGAAATTAATATAAATGAGGAATGAACAATTTCATGATGATCAACCATTTCGAATGTGTTTTTTTTTTTGGGGGGGGGTTTGCTGGACACTTTGGCACATGAAGGTGGCCTTATTTCTTGTCCAAGCCTGGGAATCCCCCTGAATATGTTTTCATGGGATTTCAGCATCCAAGGGAGATTTCACGCCAAACCTGGAGGAGATGTCAATGGCAATGATCTCCAATTTGTTTCCGTTGAATCCAGATGAATCCAGCATTTATAGAGAGGATTTGGTGAGAACGCAAAGTAGTTAGGTACCGACGGTACCGAATTTGAGAGCTCATAAAATGATCTGTTTTGGATCAACACGTTGGCTGAGAATCGTTTTCCCAATGGAGTTTCATCAGTGTCCTCAAGCACGCTGATTATGAACCTCGGGCATCATAGACCTAGTTTACTACTTCCTTGTTTCGCAATGAATGGGAATACGTGCTAACCTTCCGAAAAGCGACTACTCCGACTACTTCTGCCACACAAGATTGCCGAAAAGGAATGCATGACATGACTGCTTGGCTGCCAGCCCCAGAGAGAGACTGGACAATGGATCTGGGAGCTGCTTTAGATTTCTTTATATTTCTTTACTGTGCTCTTGATCCCTGATTGGCCAAGTCTTTTTGGGCGCGTTCGAACCAGGAAAGGGCCATTTGCCACGCAACTGCACGCACGCACATGTTGCGTTCATCTACGCGATGCTGAAAAACCAAGCCAAATGGCGCGCCTCTGCCCACCCGCGTCCTCAACTTTGGCCCAAGCTGAGGCACAGGCGCCATTGCTGCCAACACCCCCTCCGGTTCCAGCAGGCAGCTGGGGCGCTGCAGGATCATGATGTTTTGCAAAGCTGCGAACATAGACGTGTGAAAGAGGGGCACAGGAAGGGCAATGTAAGGCGATCTATGGAGAACTCTTGTTTATTCACCACTGATCTTAGGATAAAGCAGGGGTTGTCTATTTTCAGCCGCATTTTTTGCCCCACGATCTTGGGTAGGCAACCTAATATCCCGGCGCGCCGGCCATCAATGCACCAGCGCAGCGCCAGGCGACGCTAGCGCCTTCCTGCAGCCTCTGGTGGAAATGGTTAGTTGTGGCCATGCACCGGCGGAGGCTCTGTCAGCGGCCCTTCGAATCATGCGCTTGCAGTAATCCCCACATGTGCCTGCAAAAAATTGGATATGCCTCAAAATTGTCATCGCGATGATAAATCGAACCATGGGATTTGTTGGGTACCCCATGTTCTGGAGCAAATCCACGCAATCCTGTCATGCATTGTTTCATCGTATTAGTAGTACGATGTTGTGGTGGTGTGTGCGTCATTGTTTTTCAGTGTTGTTCATTCTTTCATTTCGCACATGTAAAGCAACGAACGAGTCGACCGGATCAGTGGCACCTTGCAGGAAGGAACGTGATTAAATATACTACACTATATTTGAATGTCAGAAAGGGGTGTTATGAACGCTAAAAAAAAACATTTTGGGATATTTTTCGAATGTTATGTGCTGTTTTTTGTGTTCACAACACCCTTTGTAAGGAAAATGAACCACTTTGGGCGTTTAAAGCTTGCGAATTGCCTGCAATTTGGGTTTTTGCCTGCTTCGATTGTCTCAAGAATTGCCTACACTATGGGCATTTGTCTGCCTTTTGTCTACTTCGATGGTCACAAAACCCAAAAAAAGGAAAAAAAAACAATGTTTTCCAAACTACCCTGGTCTCTGGACTAGTTGAATTTTGAGTGACACCGGTTTGACGGATGGTCGGACCAGTAGGTTTTCATTTTCAACAGTATTGAGCCTGTTGGTTTTCATCCACGCCCACGAGAATTGAAAACGTGATTTCATTTGATTTTTGATGGCTTGCAATTTTCCGCATTTTGAGGAACCTTGTCAGTATGAATGGACAACATAGCAATTCGTGCCTGATACCTGGCGTTTTGAGCGGATATTTGGCTATAAACTAGTCAGTTCCATACTGTACTGGGCCACTTTGCCATGATATTTGTTTTCATTCAAACATTGTTGTTGATGATTTTGTTGACAAATTCTAACCCCATTTTAGGGGGTCAAACAGTTTCCAATTGTTGTGTTGTTGGTCATTGGACTCCAATCATGTGCAATGATTTGTTTAGTGGATTCAGAGCGCTGCTACCATTTCTCGTAATTCATTTCAAAATTTGACGGTTCTAATACGGTCAAGCATGCAAAGGTTATTGAGTTTAATGATTTTTTTCTCGTCATGCCTGGCAACAACCCTGCTTGGCCAGAAAGACATGCCACCGTTTGTCCACATTGATATGTTGTTTTTTTTAACGTTCTCGCAACATGTTTGAAATTGGTCGCAACATGTTCATAAATGTTCACAATTGGTGCCCCAAATTTGCTGATTGGATGTGAATACCTTGTTTTCAAACAAAACAATGACACTTAGCCATGTCCCGAATATTGTTGTTGATCCAAAAAATATCCCAATTCTATCCCAATAGTATATGTCAACATTATCATTAAGTCCTCATGTTTATTGTTTGAATCATTTTGAATCCTCGTTTATTATAGTAATATACGATATGTTCCAATTCAAACATCTTCACAGACCCATATCACAATTTGTTTCACCATTTTTTATGGATTCTCTCCACGTTTTTTTCCCCTTTTTCACCCTCTGAAAAAAAATGGCAGGCAGAGGCGGCTGCCGCCCTGGCAGCGGTGGTCAGTGCCAGCACTGCAGGCCATTGAGACTATGAGGAGTTCCTGCGGATTCAATTGTGATTTAACCATATTTTACCAACAAATAAGATATCCATGAGTAACCACCTCGAATTAAAACATCCAAGTTGCTAGAAGTTGTTGGAGGTTTCTGTAATTTAAGCACGCATAATTGTTTTTGGGGAGTTCAGCGCGGATAGTGATGATTTAAATGGTGATTTAACCAGCAGAATTTGGAGGTTTAAAGACCAAAACTGATGGTTTGGTGATTTAATGGATCCAAATGAGATTTTGGTGATTTAAGCACCAAATAATGGGGATGACATGGACACAATTGGGGTTTCAGCAACACAAATCAGTATTTTGTGAGAGATTTAAGCTGCCGAAATATTCGGATTGGTCAGGGATTTTTCTTCGCAGCATACATTTGGATCTATTCTCTGCAACAGAAAAATGCGAGGGTTCGGCAGAGACATCACTTGTTTGGTGGATTCAGCAAAAATGGAGATTTCACCAATGCGAATTGGGAGGCATCAAATATGGTGGATTTCCCCCGAAATGTGGATTCACTGGTGAAGCAGCAAGGTTTGGGAGAATTTCACGAGTGAATCATCAAAAACTAACGGTGAATGCCTTCAGCATCCAGATTGGTGTCTTCGGGATTTAAGTAGCAAAAACTAGATGGATTACAGCCATGGCACATGTAGGTTTTGAGTGTTTCTCGCGTTAGGTGCATTTACCACATCACCCGCAAACAGTATCTAAATTTAAGCTTGTTGCAGGGGATCAGCAAACAATCAAGCAGAGGTTCGTGACTGATCAATGAAAAATTAATTGATATTATCAAATTATATTAAATGTATAAGTGATGGCTATTGATATGAATGATTGATGGATACTTAAAGGATAATTCATGAATAATTCATGGATAATTGGAGTATAGTACAAGAGGGGAATAATTCTCACAAGATTGGAAAGCCAATTTTTCAAGAATAAGAGCGGGGTACCCTAAACCCATCAGTACAATACATCCACATCACATGAACTTGCGGGGACCAACTCTGTGACTCATATTGGCGATGATGCTTTTGACTGCAGCTCTTCCAGCAATAAACGCAATCTGACGGTGACGGCACCGCCGTCCAAAAGACGGCTGCATTTCTCAACGTCCCAACCATGGGATGATCTCTGCAAGGTTTACCAAGACCAAAATCAACGACCAAGCACCCTTGGATCCTTGAAACGACCGATTCCATCGTTGGATGAGAAATCCTGGATAGTTTTAGCATGTTTTCGTTGATTTCAAAGAACCCAATCAATGGATCCGCATTGTCATGGCATGCCGAATTAGCAGAGGGTGCATGCACATCCCAACATAGTCCGATTGATGGTTTCTGCATGTTTCGAGTGTTATATGTGTGTTTCAATGTGTTCATATTATTCATCGTCCATCCTAGTTCAGATGGGGATCCTATTTGACGAATAGTTTGTGACATTGTGGGTGGTTTGAACCCATCAACAAGTATCTGTTGGTTTCTTTAGATGTTTGATGATTCTTGGAACGTTCGAAGGGAAAAAAATGGTTTGTGTCCCATGCCCAGATGCCCACAAATACCCGCGCGCAATGAACACGTGCATATCATTCCAGCGCAACATCGAACAATGGTGCAGCAAACACCACAAGCATGACCATGGGGAGGGATCCTGAAATGTGATGTGAGACATTTATAGTGACATAGTACTTGGGATAACCCTGACCTTGAAATGATGTCCAAGGAGTGTGGAACGTCGCGCTACGACTTTTTCCATCCAAAAAATCCTCGGGATGTGCTTGCCTGGGGCCTAGTAATAGTGGTTCCCATTAGGTAAGGTAGCCTTCAAGGTGTCTTTATCCTGGATTTACCATGAGAATGCGAAGCAACAGAAACATAATGGGTTTATAACCCACAAGATTGGCTGAAAATGATCTGGTGTTTTCCCATGGGAGAAAAACCATCATGTGGAGAATCTACTGGGAACATAACACGTTGAGATGGAAATATGTTGTATATGTATATATTATATGAGTAGTTATAATATGGAAGTTCCCTAGGTCATGGGGTAACTTTCCATGAAATAAACCATACAGCTATTGGGGTACCCCCATGGCACCCGCTCACCTGAGTGGCCCCACCGGGAGGTATCTTGGCCGCTTCTTTGGACGTGCAGAAGGTCTTGTTTTCTTCGGTGATGTGGAAAAACTCTGTGGCTTTGTCCCTCATCCCATGCCACCGATAGAGAGAGAGAGAGAGATCTAAATGTGATATTCATGTATATTGTACATATATACATTCTTATGTATTCTTCTTTTATCCTAAATATGATACACGCCCCATTCATGTGAAACACCCCTGAATTTGAAGTGGTCCCAAACAGGTGATTTCATCCCCTGGGGGAAGGGAATGAATCTGGATGGATATAGTGTGTTTCAGGTGCATCAGCCAGAACGGTTGGATGTTGGATGCCATCTCAGCCATTTCGCTTCATCATGATTCCACATGATGACATAGGTTTCTCTGAGAATAGGGTGCCACAAAATGCTCAAAATCTCACCGTTAAAAACGTTTTCCCAATTAGAATGGCCATATTCCCATGTCCAGACACTCCCCAGCCGTATCAATCTGTTTCATTGTTTCTGCGTAAGATCAGCAAATCTGCTCAGGGCCCCTTGGGGCCTGAAGTTGATCTCCGGGCACAACTTTTTCGCTCGCTCGTAAGTGATGGGTCCTTTCATTTGGTCCCGAAAATGTGGCATTTCCAGGTTTGTTCTCGGACTTCTTTGCTGCACAAACCTTGTTTTCGACCAGGAATTTGAGAATCTGACGGATGGAATGTTGGCGACAAGGAACATGACAGCCATATCATATCATATCCCACCAACAATTCTAATGCTGTTTGCTCTTTTCTGTGGCTTATCCAAAACTTAACCACCACTTACAAAATTAGATTCGCAGCTATAAACCTCCATTTTTGATGGTGATGTTCCATTCAGCGACGTTTGATGACACCAAAGCATAACATAGCCATTGAAATTCCCCGTAAATCGCCATTAAATCACCACTCAAATCACCATTTTTGATGCTCAAACTCAAACTCTCTGCCGTCTTTGCCGAAGAAAATCTGCCTGCGCCAGACCTTGGAAGAGCTGTGTGAGAGCAGAGCAGTTGAGACCGCGTGCGCTTCTCCCGTTGTTTGGGAGGTTCCGTAGGGAGTGTGGGGCCGTCTTCATTAGCCAGTACACGGCCTTAAATATTTCTCTGGTGTGTGGTTTAAAGATGTTTAAATATGCCAATGGGAATTTCAAGAGCCCAAAATGGAGGTACTGTACCATAGAATGCCATATTTTTGGGGCGGCAAATCTGCGTACATAGCACTTACATAGGCCATATATATGGTGAGTACCTCCGACCATATGACTGGGATGATGATCCCCAAGAAGTTATTTCTCATAATTTCTCAGGTTGAAAGCAACACTCGGAATGAATCATACCATTTAATCATCCTCCATCTATAATAATACCGATACCCTCTGGTTTTTGGCGCCTGGCTGGAAAATCACCTCAGTCGATTCTATGTTTTCCCATGAATTTTGATAGTTTTGATACGGGTATGTCTAAACTTTGAGGTTGTTTCCCTCCAATGTTCGTAATTTTCATGGGAGATCATTTTTTCTGGCTTTTAGGCCGTACCCTCCGGTAATCAAACATGGCAATTTTTTTCTGGCTTTTAGGCCGTACCCTCCGGTAATCAAACATGGCTAGCTGGAAAATCCACTGTAGATGATTGTCCCATCAAACCCTCCATTTATAGGGAATTTCCAATTGCCATGTTTGATTACCAGAGGGTATCTGCCAACTATCAATCATCATAAATCACCCTAAATCACCATAAATCACCATAAATCATCGTTGACAAAGTCATAAAGCACCAACTATCAGAGGCTATTCTCAGACAAAGCCATAAACAGATCGTTGAAAGCTACACCCGCCGAAGCCGGTCCTAGGTACCCAGCCGCACGCTTGGCTTCCGGCCTCGTGACCTCGTCCTGCGAGGCTCCGTGAACATGTGGGACGTTTTACCAATGAGACGAGACGAGAGGTGATTTCATAGTGATTTGTCATAGGGAATCATAGGGATAGAATGGGATATATAATGGGATATATAATGATATATAATATATACATATCATGTATATATATACATATATATATATATATATATATCCTAATGAGTACTATGACTACTGCGACTATGGTGTTTATCATTCCGAATAACTGCTATGACTTATGGTGATTGAATAGTGATGTTTGATAACGGGAACATATGGAAGATGATGGAATTGTAATATGATTATCTATGACGAGTATGACTACTTTGACTTATTGTGATTTGATAGTGATTTTTGACAGGGATATGTTAATCAATGGGAACATATGGAACATTATGGAACTGTAACATGAGCATCTATGACGACTATGACTAGTATGACTTATGGTGATTTGTTCTCTATATAGAGATAATTATTCCCAATATCATTTAAATTACAATAGATATAATTGCTATGACTAATCGATGACTACTCTACTATGGCTTATGGTGATTTTTTGATAGGAATATAGTGCGAACACGCTGGAAATATCAACCCTATGATCAACCATATTATATGTATTGGGAAAATCATCTATAAATGGTGATTCAAGGGGAATACAATGGAATATAACTATATAACAAGACGATATTTGGGTGTGTCTGAAAATGTGGGAATTCTACCCCCAGCTCCGGCCATTTTGATGGGGACGGGTTCCTCCTCGTCTAAAAGACAGGGAGGGGGCCACAGATCAAGTGAAAACGCAATTTAAATGGGGAAATGTGTGATAATTTATGATGGACCATTGGAATTCGATCCTATTTTCATTCCCCATATCGAGTTGATGTTCTTACTTCAATCCCCATTTTTTGGGCGAATTTTCCTACTTCTTCAGTCCCCATTTGGGGTCGACAAGAACCTCATTTCTCATAGCCTGCGCCCAGCATCATTTGGCCTCGGAGCTGACCTTTGCAGCCCTTCGAGGGGCCCGGGAACTGGTGGGGGAGGTGAAAGAGGTGGATTAGTAGCAGAAACATTGGGATTTGCATGGGACTTTAATGGGAAAATTTTGGGAAAGTCACCGTTTTACTGAGAATGATGATTACAGAACAAACCGGAATTGGATCATCAGAAAGGGAAATTTGCCCTGGGGTAAACATTTAAAAAATGTGGAAACCCATGGTGAAACCCGTTTAGAAAATGATATACGTTCATGGTGGGGTTTCCATGTCTATCGTAGTTTACAGGAGGGTACGCGACAAATATGGGAAGATACTGCGAGAGAAGGGGGATGTTAACCATCAATGATATCGCTGCTAAGCCCCTTTTGGTTGATAATTATGGTGGTTTACTGGGAACTTTACCATCATTTACAGGGGCTTTATGCTGATTTAACCATGGGATACCATGGGTACCGACTTGAAAGACCCATGTTGGTTGATGGTTAGTTTGACGTTCTACTAATCTTTAGATATTTGGGATTATCATCACCAATGACGAGAATCTCGTTCTCAACAATGTTGGAATGACAGAGCATTTTGCCACTGCCCCACGTGGTTTTAGCGGCAAAAATATGATAGTAGCATTGATAACAGACGGGTGATGATTTATCGCAAGGAATACTGGCAATTAAAATCAATTAACTAGGTGGGAATCTACTCAGTGAAACTGGGGAAACCTTGCAGCAAATGGGGATAAATATTATCTATAGATACTGTATGATACTATATTCAGTGTATATCCAGATTAACCAGCTTAAAATATATTTGTTTGAATAGTGAAAACTCTTTTTGTCGGAAACAAACGGTTTTTACCTTAAATATATATATTATATATATATATTTATAGTGATATTAGCCACCTAAAATTTGGAAATTTGAATACATCTAGCAAAAATGTGTTGGATATTTGGGTATATAAACCAAGTGAGTCGTGTAGTGCAACTTAATCTTTTGCCATAAATAGGGCGACACACTGACCAGTTCTATATTCTGTGGATCCAAAAAATCCATGGCCAGTTGTTAATGATTGTATAGTATGTCCAAGGAATCTTGGAAGGTAAATTCCAACTTTACCCGTTTGGTCCACCGTTTTGGTGAAGGAATCCAAGCAGCAAACATGTGGATAGAATGGGACATAATCATAGCCAATTATGCTTGGGGATATCAGGGGGATATAAAGCATGCACATATATTAACCTCCATAAACTACAATAAATTTGGTATTTACCCCAGCTTATTGCAACTCTTGATAGATGGTATTAAAAACTTGGATTTGAGTTCAAACATTTCGTACCAACAACTTGGATCTTTATAGATCCTTTAAAGTCGCGAATCCTATGTTGGTTGCTTTATTTATTTGGGATTGATCAAATCACCAGTTGGTTTACTAAATAAGAATCACCCAAATTCTGTCGGGCCAGAACCTTTGACCCATACCCAAACTAAGTCCATTTGGATTCCTAAATCATCCCATATCTATGGTTATGTGGGTTCTAATGTGGACCGGTACCTTTCAAAACTAGCCATACATCGGTGACCTAGTCGGTTTCCCCCTGGGTTTGAGCGCAAGTTGATGGATTTGAGTCCCATTCCCCAAACATTTTGAGTGTGGCCTTAGGAGGCATCCATTCTTTGGTGATCCCGTTTGATCCGAACATATCCGAACCATTTCCATGTGATTTCTTCCGGTGTGGTTGCAAGGTCCTCAGCAGATTGGCTTGTTGCTGGATTCTATCTTTGAAGACATTGGTATAACTTGGTATTGGTCAACTACCACACGGCGGTGGAGGAGTGAGAAAACTTCACCAAGATAGTTCACGAAAGCATACAGTCATATTGCAGGAACGATTCTGACTATCTGAAGAAGTTCTCCAAGTTCAGGAAGGGCCCATGAGCCATAGGGCCTTATGCAGTTGACCATTCTCTGTAGTTATCTCGACCGTGTGTAGAAGCATCTTGGGGATGATCTTGCGCCATGCCAAGGTGTCGATGGTTTGAAGATCTTCGAACTTGCCTCAAGTTGGAAGCGATTTACGACCTATCTGAAGATAAGTCACGAGATTCGCGAGATCCTAAACTCTGCAAGAAGTAGTCTCATCCGGAAGAAGCGAAAATGCTATGTGGGAGAAACGTTTCAAGTTTGTTCGTTCCAGTTGTGCAATGTTGTCAATGTTCATTGCCTTCCTCAGGCTGGCAGACCAAGCAAGAGACCCTTTGTGACCAAGAAGTTAACTATCTTCCAAGATCACATTCTTTTGCCAGACCTACAGACCTACAGGGAAGACATGGGAAGACTATGAGTAGCATACAAGCTCTGGTCATCGGAGATAGAATGGAGATGAGAAGATATCGTCCTTGAGATCATGGTGACATGTCCAAGAAGACCTCAACCGTGCCGATTGACAGGATGGACCCAGAATTGATGGACGTTGCTTCGGCCCCCTCACATGCAAGCAATGCCCAAGTCAGAACTCTGTTGGGTGATGGTTAGCTGTCGGATTATACATGGTTGCTCTATACAGTTGAGAATGGCTATCACCATAGGCCATGATGGTGAAGCACCGACGACGCTTGGGCTGGTGGTGCCCGAGTTCGTCAGCTAAGTTGGTTGAAATAACTCCAATAACTAGGGTTTATCTATAGATACATATAGATATATAGATATCTATAGATATCTATAGTTAATGGGTCTTATGATTATAAACCCACTTCTATCTTATAACTGGTACATGCACATGTAAGGGGATGTAAAGGGTGCTGTAGCTTAACCGATAGTTTATGAATGTTTATGATAGGTTGATGACAGCTAGTGTCTCGCCATTTTCATAGGGAGCTATATGTGTCATACCCAGCAGACGATTCCGCCAAGTCGTTTTGCTGCGGAAGTGGCAGTTGTGAAACCTTTGGTTTGACCCACAAGATGATGTCCTTCTTCACACCGCAGGTGGCAGGTGTTTCCCAGCGGCCAGCGGTGTAGTATCTCCCGATGAGAGTTGGGCGTTTCAATACAGTACCTGTCAGTGTTGGAATTTCCAATGATGTTTTTTTGTTCGGTAAGCCATTCGTTGCTTTGGTGTTTAATCAGTGTTGTTAGATGTTGTTAGCAACAATAGTCCCCACACACTTGGTCAAATGGGTTGCTCAACCACAAGCACTACCATGTTTGATGGGTGATATGTCCATATATTTCCACGGTATCTTCATCACCCCACATCCCACTTTCCATAGTGCTTCCGCCACCAGCATCGCACCATGGTTTCTTGTTCCTATTTTCCTTTTGGCAGTGGGTCAAAAGCGATTGAATTTCCATATGTTGAGTGAAGAAACACGTCGTCATTCCCAAGGCTGCGGCCGATCATTTGGATGGGCTGGTGCGACTGGAATTGGCGGAAGTACCTCGGCATTGGCATGTCTCGGGGGGGTGGTGAATCATGGTGAATCTGCCCGGGCAAGTATGAGCAACCGCACTGGCCTAGGTCATCAAGAATGACGGCTAGTAGTGGTAAATTCTCTCGAAATGACGGTAATTTGTTACTTTGTTGAGGACATCATTTGTGCAGATCTGCCCACTTGTTGGCCTGAAATCACCATTTATAGATGATTTCCCCCCACAAAATATCATATGGTGTAATATTTCCATATATGGTTATATATATATATATATGTTATTTTCATTCCTATTAGATTACCATTTGCGTCAGACACATCGTGGACGTTGAACGCGGCGGCTTCTGTACGTTGCGTTCGCTTCCACGGTGCGGCTTCCGAGGCCGTGCGAGCCGTTGCTCAAAAGTGCGCCTTCTGCGAAGCAGTGCCAGCATCCCCGATCCCGATGGAGCTGGTGCCGATAGTTCTGGTTTGTCTGAAAATATGGATAATTGGTACCTCTACATCCATTGATTAGTCATCATTTTCTTCTTCAATGGTTATTTAGAAGGTAGAGCCAGTTGCTTTTGGTTTCAAAACAGAGAAATGATGAGGAAAGTCGGAAAAACACCATGGGTTTTTGTATGTTTTTGTTCAAGACTTTTGTGGATTCTTCTGGGATGGTGATGTTTTTGACGAATTCACTCGATATTCGTATTTCGTTGTACCGAGAAAGGAGTAAAATCCGTGGGACTGTGAATTTCTTGTGGATTGTTGACTACTCATCAGACCTACCACGAAAAAAGATGTTGAATTCGGATGAATTCGTGAAACGAATCAAAATGGTGCATGTTTTTTTCAGTGGTGCTGGGATGGTTTGGGAAGAATCCCTTGATATGGGCACCCGTGACCTTCCCAGTGAAAAGATCCATTTCTTTAGGTAAGTTAACCTTGTGTGGATTTTTGACAAACCTGTTATTGGTCATTTTATGGGATGAAACAGTTTTCCTGTAATCCAATACTCCTTGTGTTGGGAAACATCCAAAGTTCAGTGGTTGATCATGTCCCTATGGTTTTCTCATGTTTTCTCTATTCTTAGCCGTTGAACTGGGGGGGTACGGATCCCCCATTCTTCAGGAAAACACCCCGGGTCGATGTCCAAATCTTGTTTGGAAAACATCCATGAAATTCCAATGATGTTTCCATTTATATAAATGTCCAGAGCCAGTCCAGAAACCTGTGGGATTTCCCCGGCGAACCAACGTTTGATGATTGGATACTCAGATACCTCACCATTTTAAGGTCTGTAAACCGCGATGACCTGCAGCGGGCCTTGGAAGAGGCCGAGTTGTGTTCAATGGAGCTTGGGATTGGAGAAATCATCCCCTGGCTGGAAATGTAGATGATTATTCGGTTAGTAGGGAAATCGTCCTTGATTAAATGATGATTTGATGATGGTGTGATGATTTGCCCAGATGGTTTGACTCTGGGAAAGCTCCACAGTTCGGGGATTCACATGGATTTACCAAGTTTTTATGGGCAAATTTTGAGCACTTTTGGTGGGGAATCGGAAACTGATGATAAATCCTCCGCGATCATGGCATTCCCAAAATGATTGTGGGATGACTTGGGGTTGAAGTTTAGATGGACATTTACCCTAGAATGGTGGATACTCTGGGGATATTGAGCAAAAACCAAGTTCACCTCAGCCTCCTTCAGTTCCAAGATTTCCAACCCTTGAGGGGTTGCAGCACACTTGTCGTTCCCAGGGTGGCCTATTTCCGCAAAAGACAGTGGGTGAAATCTCAATGTTCTGGCTTAAAAACTCATTGTCAGTAGGTCAAATCATCTTAGATCCCAAAATTCAGAGACAAATTATGATAAATCCCAAAATTCGAAGTGAGCTCTATATTTCTGACCCCAAAAATTCCACGCTTTTCCCTTTTCAAAAAAAAAAAAGACCTGTGCGGCGCGTCATACATCGAGGCCTTCGCTCGCGGCGTGTTATCGGAGGAGACCTCAACAGCGTCGTTGCGCCTCAGAGAAGCCTTGGGTACTTTGGAGGCGCCTGGGGATTCGAGGCTTTGACCGGGCCACCCATGGATTTGTTTATGGAAATTCCTCTGGATATTTTTGTGGAAATTCCTCTGGAAAATCATGGAAGTTGAAAACCCCCTATGGTTTTCTGAAGATGACTGTTCACTTTCCCATTGGAAAATCCAGCATGACTGGGGAATCTGTAGGGAATCTAGTTGTTTGAACAGGGGACTACCTTGCGCTAATCCAAGTACCCTCCAGTAATCAAACATGGCAATTCAAAGTCCTAGCTACTTAATTTTTTTGAAAGGGAAAGGCACTACTATACAGTATGTAAATGATATAACTGGTGGATTTCCCAGCAAGTCATGTTTGATTACCAGAGGGTATCTCATCTGATGTTTTTCTAGTGGTCTCTGTATTGGGCACTGAGCCATGGATGCTTTCAATGCTTTCATCCGGCCGCCAACGAGCCTTGAACTCTGGCGCCCCTGCTTCCCATGCTTCATGTGGTCTTTCGTGGCTATGAATCAAGTCCACCTCGGTTTTACCTGAAAATAAATGGAAACATATCATGTTACATTCAAGGTCATCAGATCTATATTCAAGGTATATGGATCTAGTGATTCTCTATTTCCTACCACCATGAAAAATATCCCAAGATGCTGAAAAACAAAAAACGATCAACATCAAAATCTGTATCTCCCCAAGTGACTTGTCAGGCAACGCAACATGTCCAGGATGGGGCGGGGAAACTTGGAGCTGCATCGATGATTTCCCAAAGCCTAAGGGTGTCAAGTTGGTTACATCCATCCACTGTTTCAACCTGTTTCAACAGGCCATGTTGAGTTGATCCTTTGACACGCAAAAAAAGCCAGGGCTGATCATTTTTTGGTCCAAAAGCATCACACAAAAACAGGTAAAAACATGAAACATGTTGAAATAGAAACACAAAATTCCAGAACTATGTGGTGTCGAGTCCTTTTGTGAAAATCTGATGGTTCAGTTTCTCAAAATCTCCCAATCCGTGGTCCCCTGCCCATGCTTTTTTCGAGGTCATGGCGTGAGTGAGGATGCAGGTGCCCATTTGACCATAGAAATCCAATTGGGGTGGTCTGGGGGAAATCCATTCCATTTCTATGTTTTTTTTCCTGGTGACTTTGACTTTGGATCCAAAGCCTTTTGGTGGCTAAGGATTCGTGGTGTTGGATGAATGTGTTTTCCACGAGTTGTTTTTTTTTCCCCCAAGGGTTTCTTTGAGTCTGGCAAGTCACTGTTTAAGTCCGGCAAGTTTTGGCATGAATATTACTAAAT
The DNA here is from genome assembly GCA_003297045.1 of Symbiodinium sp. clade C Y103. NCBI lineage: Eukaryota > Dinophyceae > Suessiales > Symbiodiniaceae > Cladocopium > Cladocopium sp. clade C. Next base: position 99,623 of record BGPT01001358.1, read on the forward strand.
GATACAGTAGTTACATGTAATAGCAGGTAATAACCATGGAATATTCCATTTATTAATATCTATTATTCCATTCACATGTGAGAAATATGTTAATATGCAAGTAATACATACCAGCACAAACCATGGACAGTTGATTGATCCCTTCCCTGCAAAACTGAAGACACTTATTTGGGACTATTAGTTTGCGGTGTTTAATATGAACAGGGGATGGGAGTATCTTTCAAGTTATGTTATATAAAGCCCTTTGACTAGTTCGATATACCTATCATAAACCCGAGTGATCTTAGTTCTGTCTACCCTGGTGATGGCAGACATTTCATGCAATTCACTGCTGTCCACGTAACTGTCGTTGATCAACGTACGCAGGCGCCTAATACAGTGGCGCCGCCTTTGTGCCCAAGGCTGAAGCCAGTGACGTTGGTGGATTTTTGTTGGGGGATTTCCATATGGGAAGGCCCGAAAAAGATGCTGAAGTTGATAAAATCCGTATATAAAATAGTGATAAATACTCGTATGAGGTTTCTATATGTTTTTCGGGATTACTACAGAATTGAATGTAATGGAATTAATATGGAGCATATTAAGAAATATTATATAGATTACGATTCTTTTTTGTGGTAAACATTTGCAAATCATTAGAGTATAGTAATATAATGTAATATATGCACAAGTTGGTTGATATGGGAACTTTGCTTTCACCGAATTGAACCACTTGATAATGCTTAGTCTATAGTAACCCGCAAAGCATAGAATAGTAAGTTACCACGGGTTTGAGAGCATTGGATTGCTCTAATTCTTTTGTCGCTGGAAAATGATCAAGAATCAGATTGTGATTCAACAAACAGTGAAAACTTGGAATACAACCGGCATCAATCGGCCAAATATCGGGGGTTGGTCATAAGCTTGGGGTTTTACCAGCAGACATGTTGGAGTAGAACTAGCAAAAAGTCTTGGTTTGACTGGCAAGAAAAGTGGTCTTACCCAACAAAACATAGGAATATAATGTGTAATCATCAACAAATTGGTGGCTGTCTGACTTTTTATCAACAGGAGTTGAGAAGCACAAGTCATGGAGTCCGGCCAATCAATTTGGGGATCCAACTTTGTGAACCATCCCTGAGTGGCCCATCTCCAACGACCCCAGGTTTCGGGAAAATGGGGATGGGTCAAGATCTATGATTGCTAAATTTGGAACGAAAATGAACCAATGATTTTAGGATAGGGTACCATGGTTTTGAACCCATTGGCCCATATCTAAATCTAACCTTTCACATCAACTTTGAGGGGCTCAGGTTGGATGACCAATCTGGGACGCCCTGATACCAAGGCATGTAGAATTCGTAAGTTCAATTACTGGTGAATGATCTATGCACTCGATTTGCGAAAACGTAACATGTATGTCCATCATGAAGTGCCATGAAGTACCATGAAGTGAGTGGGTGAAATTTACCACAATCTGCATCAATCTGCATCAACCTGCTTCAACCTGCATCAACCTGCTTCAACCTGCTATTCAATGCCCATGTTCACGGGGTTCGCTGCGCGTCAGTCAGGCACACCAACTGCTGTGTTTCCCAAGGGCAGCGGCACCTAGGACATGGGCCACGGGGTTTGACAACACATGACGAACCGCCTGGGCTGTTTAATTGGAGGGTACCATTTTAGTAGTAAGTTCTCACTATGTAGGGGGAACCCGCCTAATTGTAAGCAGGTTTATGAATCCGGGGTTGACATTATATTTAGATATGGAAGTTTTGTCGAAATAAATAAGGTTAGGGTTGTTCAAGAGTGAATCCATATGGGTTTGTAAGAGCCATATTTTTGGAACCATATGGATACCATATACCGTGTATGATAATATCAATGTGTATATATACATACACTATATAATGGTTACCTTTGAGTATAGGAGGTATATGGAGGTATAATGGGATACAATAGGGGTATCATGAGATATGATGATTGTTGATGACTTGGTTTGTCGATGATGAACGGCTTATTTTTCCAATGGGAAATCCTAAAGATGCAACTGCGGGAAAAATATGGTAACTCTAAATCTCTGGTGCTTTTGGGGGTATACACCACTTTTAAGACAAACCCATATCACCTCATGCATTATTTGCGAAACCACGGTCTGGTGTATTATATAGGTTAAACCTTGATCTGGTGGGTTAGAATCAAATGGATTTACAGTCAAAGATACTACGAAATATCTGGCAAACAATCAATCTTAGAGTTTACGGATCATAAATGGATTATATATATATATATATACGCTAAATATACGCACATATATATAGATGATGAACATGACTTCCTGCCTTTGTTGACAGCTATGCAAGGTGAGCTATGCTCCGCAAAATAGCTATAGTTCCTACAAGTAAATGAATAGAAATATCCAGAATCTCATGTGTTCTTTTAGGGACAGTGTTGGTCTAGCAGACCCCCTCCTGGAGACCCACGACATCAGACGACAAGATGAGAAGTTGGTCCACGGTTCATGATTGAGGTTGCAATCCCCGTCTACTTGTTCTTGTATTCATGCCACGGTGGCTGTAGACTTTCGATCTCTTTCGGCTTTCCGCACCCTGCAAGTGGCTTGACAGTCAAAATCAGAGTAAAAACAAAACGTTTAAAAAACAAAAAACAAGAAAAACAACAACAAAAAAAAGAATCAGGTCCAATTCATCAGGGATGCGCTTTTCATATTTCTTTGCTCTCCACAATTGGAGGCAAAGTTTGCAGCGAATTTGAGGGCAATCGGTTATGTTCTTGCTGCGCCCTGAACGGTTTTGCAGCCCTCGGCAGACGGAAGGGTTTCGGGCCCGCACTCCGCTTTCAGCGCGAGCCCGAACCCTCCGGCTGTTGAGGTGTTTGTGCGGCCAAATGGCGCAGATACCGGGGGATACCCGTGACGGATACCCCCCCATTGGATCCACTTGGAGCTTGTGACATTGAAAATGTTCGTGAACACCTTTTTGAAAAGAGCCATAAGTCGAGTGTTGTACATTGAGGAAACCTGGCTGTGACTGTTAAAGTAAAGAGGATGGGAATCAGCTCCAAGATGATTTTCCGGTTCTCAATCTTTGGAATCAATGGGAAGATCCCAAGGTGTAATAGTTTAGAGTTTAGAGAGAAAAGATGCCAAAATGCTACTCAGATTTATTATCAGACCATGGGCAGAAAATCGTGTGGTATCCAATGCACAGGGGCCCTCCGGTCAATAGGCGGGCGAGGTAGAGAACCGCCGATGTGGAAGCGTGAGCTCCAGCTGTGATATGAGACTTGGTATTGGTTCTTAAACCTTGGGGTTTAAGGATAGTCATCCCTTAGTGGTGGTTGATGGTTAAGGTCGGTTCAGAATTAAGCCCTTCATAAACCCAATCATGTTTGGTAAATGGCTCACCATCGACTGCCATTGACCCATTGTTTTGCTTTGATCTTCCCAGTTTTCTCAGCCTTGGGAGTTGATGCTCACTCCATTTCAGCCGAGAATCGCGGGGGTAAGTCTATGTATGCCTCAAGAATGTGGGGAAGTCTTGCAGAAAAGATAGCGCAGACAAACTGTCGCCTTTGCTTTTGATCACCAGACATTCCAATCACCTCTGGACGGTCGCGGACACTTCGTCGGTGGATATGAGGAGGACGGATGAGATAGGAAGAAAAGGTGAGCTGTACACGTCGTGGACCTGCTTTAAGACTCTCAGATAAAAAGATGGTCGGTTGGTGAAGGGAGCCCTTGGGGGTTGCAGGTAATCTCAGATAGCTGCGGAAAAGTACCTTTTTTTTAAGGTAAATCAACGACAAACGGGCCATTGTCCATAGCTATGCTAGATTACTGGAGGGTGGGGCCTAGTTTATTCGTGGTATATATCCTGCCAGTTTATCAATCTGAAGGGATATATGTAACTGGATAAGCAAGATTTGCCGGTTGGTGCTTTCAACAGTCTCCGTAACCTGGAAAGAGGTGCATGCAGGGAGGGGGGAATGTATAGCAGCCCCAAAAAAGATGCAGAAAAGTTGAAAATCCTACACACACGTAAAATCAAACTACTTTTTCTATTCTTGGGGGTGTGGCTTTATGTCTAATTATATATTATTATATATGTATGTGACTGTATGTGAATATAATTGCATATACATATATGGCTTATATGTGATAACTTATGCCACATCAAAATAGCCTGTTTCAAAGGGGTATCTAAGGTGAGCTTCTGCATGTGCAAACCGGGGATGTGTACCATCGTGTACCCTAGCACCAGAATGAATAGAATATAGCAACCCCATTCAACCCCTAAATAGATAGAAAAGTAGAAAGTTAGAACCAGGACAGATGAGCCAAAAAAGGGGGGTAGATTGAGAGTAGTATTGTGGAATCCTTCGTTCAGAATTCCAGGCACCGCCGCAGCTATTTCCGATGTTTTTTGCAATTTTGGAATGTGCAAATTAGTCGGGGAACGACCCTCGGAACGACATCCAGAACGACCTTGGAACGACCTCCTAAACTCCGTCTGTCATGTATTTGCTGCTGCTGCTCCTGCTTTTCCTGCTCCTCCTGCGCTCCTGCTCTGCTCCTCCTGTTCCTCCTGCGCTCCTGCTCTGCTCCTCCTGCTCCTCCTGCTCCTCCTGCTCCTCCTGCTCCTCCTGCTCCTCCTGCTCCTCCTGCTCCTCCTGCTCCTCCTGCTCCTCCTCCTG